>ONZH01003837.1:0-192946 GCA_900303285.1 Rhinella marina | reverse complement strand
TCCCTAGGCAGAGCCTTGGTCCGCAAAAAATGCTCGAGTCTCCCATTGACTTCAATGGGGTTCGTTATTCGAAACGAGCACCCGAGCATCGGGAAAAGTTCGACTCGAATAACGAGCACCCGAGCATTTTAGTGCTCGCTCATCTCTAATCTTCAGTAAAGAAATACTTCTTGCTTTTAAGAGGTCTCTAAGCAAATTTAGTGGAAGTTTTCACTTGTATTAAGCTATTTCAGACTAAACTCCATACTCTTTATGGCTTTGACTATCAATTTCAAGTTTCATATTTTGAATATGCAATAACATATGAGACATAACCTTTAAAACAGCTTAAGTTATGTTTTGTGAAGCTTTTTAAAGAAATGCTCCATTTAGCCAGAAAGGATTTTCTGCTACAAAGAATATGGAAGAATATGAAATATAGACATTAAGAGTCAATATAGTTCTTACAGAAAAGACATAGTTTTGTAGCCATTTTTCAATATGTTCATATTTCTTAAGTGTGAAACATAACAGCAGAAAATAATCAAATGATTCACAACAGGTGAACAATGGGCAATTGCACAGAAAATGAAAATTATAAAAAACAACCTGAATTTTAATGTACTCTAAATATAACTTTTCTTCTTTTGGGTTAAATTACAGTACTAACATACAAAAAATTATGATTAAATTCTCCAATTGTCAAATTTCCTATTAACTGCTTCCTGACTTCTTCCATACATATATGGCAGAAGTTGGCACTTCCAATACCTACTCATGCGTGTATCAAACAGCAGGCCTGGGGCAAATGTTTGCTAAAAGTTCAAATTACCACCTCAAAATCTAAATCAAAATAAATAAACAATAAAGTAGGTATCACCAAGTCTGAAAATGCCCCTACTATTAAAATATAACAATATTTATCCCATATGGCAATGGTGTAGTGGAAAAAAAATCTAAATGACCAATTTACCATTTTTTTACCTCTCCAAAAGAATGTAAGAAAAAGTGATAAAAAATTAACACACACTTAAAAATGGTATCACTAAAAAATACAGATCACCCCTCAAAAAATGAGCCCCCATTCAGCTCCATACACATAAGTACAAAAAAAAAAATGGGGATCAGAATATGGCAATAAAAAGGAAAACAAAATTGAAAGGTTTTTATTTTTTGCATTATTAAAACACACTAAAAACTATACATGTGTGGTATTGTTGTATTGTTGCAAAATGAAGGTAACAGGTCAATTTTACTGCATAGGAAATGCCATTAAAAAAAACCATGACAGAATTCTGTTTTTTTTTTTTTTCAATTTCACCCCATTTAGATTTTTCCCCCAGCAACCCACTATATCATATGCAATATTAGTTTCATTAGAAAGTACATCTCGTCCCACAAAAAACAAGCCCTCATAAGGCTTGAGCAGATGATTGTCGGGAAGGAAGTATTCCATCTTGGCAATTGTATTCTCATCAGTGACGGAGACCACTGCATTTATATGTTTTCCTTATTCATTGGATTATCGGACGCAACTTTACATCAGCAGATCATTACAAACTAACGTTCCTAGGAAGGTCTGTTAATGATGATCTGCATAATGATCGGCCAATGTAAAGGGACCTGTAGTCTAAATAGATAGTAAAAAAGTAGGTAAACTACATTTGTGAGAGCGTGTCATGTGAATAGAAAGTGCTTATACAATGCTTTCTAGGGAATCATGAAAACAGAAGAAACATGAAGATCCTATGTGAGGTACCAAGAATAAAGCCTGAATGCACAGTTTCAGTTTCAGATAAGCATTAAGTACTATACAGTATGTGGATTAAAGGTTGAATGCAAGGGACGTATAGCTTTTTTCATTGCAAAATCTATTTAACTATGTAAGTCGATAGGTTCAACAATGGTAGAGTAAAGAATAAAGTGTAAAGTCAAGAAGTTCAACAAGATAGAAATATAACCTGTATAAAATATCTATTGAAAGGATAAACCCACTCCACCATAGTAAGAAAGATATGACTGAATACATATATATAAATAGGCAGGGGCAGGCCGTCCCTTTAACAGTGATCTCTATAGCAGCCCGTCCCTTTAACAGTGACCTCTACAGCTGCCTGCCCCTTTAACAGTGACCTCTACAGCGGCCCACCCCTTTAACAGTGACCTGTACAGCAGCCCACCCCTTTAACAGTGACCTCTACAGCAGCCCGCCCCTTTAACAGTGACTTCTACAGCAGCCCGCCCCTTTAACAGTGACCTTTACAGAAGCCTGCCCCTTTAACAGTGACCTCTTCAGCAGCCCACCCCTTTAACAGTGATCTCTACAGCAGACATCGAGAGCTTTATATATTACATATATATATATAGAGAGAGAGAGAGAGCAATGTATTCTACTGTTAGATGAAATAAAGGTACTGCATTTCATAAATAGGGATGAGCAAACTTGTGTTTTTTTACAATTCCGTTATGGACTGCAATACCACGGGCCATCATAATAAAGGTCTATGGGCCACATAATGGATCCGTCTGGTTTCCTCTCCTGCATAACAGAAACCAGACGAATCCTTTATGCGCCCATAGACTTCTATTGTGACGGAACGCTTAAAGGCATTCCGTTACACATTGTGTCATAGAATTCTATTATGGTCTGTGGTATTGGAGTCCATAACGGAACTGTAATAAAATCTCAACTCGACTTCTAAAACAAAAGTTCGCTCATCCCTAGTCATAAAGATAAGGCTTAACAATATTTTATCATCTGCATGATCGACAACATTTTTCAAGAAATAAGACATTGATCCTTATCCTTAACGTTGATCCTTATAATTGGGCAACAATGTTTGTTAATTGAGGATCTCTCCTCAAAGACCCTTACCGATCAGCACAATGAAGTGGCCATGGAGAGTATACTCTCCTTAAATGTCTACAAAGCAGAACAGCTCATCTTTACTGATGGCCGTCAGGTGTTGTAGCTCATTTCCTTTTGGAAAAAAGCAAGCATGTTATTACCTTGCTTTATGGAGGTTTTTAATGTATTGTTATGCGAGATCTATGACTGAGGCTATCATTGTATTGATTGGTAAAAAGGCAAGGATCTGGCATAGGTTGGCGCATACAGACCTATCTCTTTGATGAACACGGATATTAAAATCGTTGCCAAGGCGTTGTCTATAAGACTTAGCAGGATAATAGAGAATATTATACACCCGGACCAAAGTGGGTTTATGTCAGGGAGGAGTACGCATCATAGTATAAGGTGACTTTTTTCAAATATGCAGGTGGGGGGGCTCCACTCCATCCTGTCATGGGATGCCACTAAGGCCTTTGACATGGTGGAGTGGGGCTTCTTATGGACTGTACTCAGGAGATTTGGATTCGGTGAATATTTCATTAATTTAGTGCGCCTATTGTATGCTTATTCAGTGGCCCGAATAAATGTAAATGGAACACGCCCCCCAGTTGCATTATTTTAGAGTATTCAACAGAGATGTCCTCTCTCCCCACTATTGTTTAATATTTTTTTTAGAACCCTTAGCTTTAAAAATTAGACAGGATGTCTCTATAATTGGTTTTGGTGAGGAGGAGAGAGTAGGGAAGGTGTCATTATACGCAGACAATATCTTGTTTTGCTTGGGTGATACACCTAATACATTGCCGAGCGTTATTTACAGTGTTAAGGAGTTTGGCACCATGTCAGGACTAGATATTAATTGGAACAAGACTATATTGTTGCCTCTAGAAAATATGACCCTGATTAATTGGAACAGGAGGAGTAAGGGTAGGAGGAGTAAGGGTATTGAGTTAATCAGATTCTTTTCAGTATCTGGGGATATCAGTATCATCTTCACCAACTAGTTTTGTTCCTCTTAATATTACTCCCTTGATTAAAAAGATTAAATCCAAGATAGCGGTTTGGTTAAAACTACCGTTATCAATGGCCGATAGAATCTCACTTATTAAAATGACTATTATTCCTCAATTTTTATATATGTTTATGGCTGCCCCTTTCTGGATTGATAAAGGCATGTTCTCCCTCATTGACAGGCTGTTAAGTGAGTTAATTTGGGGGAGTAAGCGTGTTAGAATGAAAATCAAATATCTCTATTACCCTGCTAATTTAGGAGGGTTGGGAGTACCCTTTTTTAAAGGTTATTTTTTGTCTGCTCAGTTATTTATGATAAGAGAATGGCAGTCTGACCCTGTATTAAAGGAGCTAGTTAGTAAGTCAGGATATGCAGGTATTTTTGAACTGCTTGAGTCCGGACAGCTGAACAGGTGGGGGACCCATGCCTGCCGTGCTATGGCCAATCTTCTTGTTAAGGTGTGGGATATTACAAGGAAATTTTTAGGGATTGTTACTTCACTGGAGTTCACGCCAATATGGGGAAATGCACATCTGAGTGAATTCTTGAATTTATCTCAAGATAAGTTTTGGAAAAGGTCAGGTATAAATTATATTTTTCAGTTATTTAGGGAAGGGAATTTGCTTACATACAATGAGATTTTGCAAATAGAAGGGGTCACAAAAATTGTCTGGTTGAGATATGGGCAGTTTCTCAGCGTATGCCTCAACCGGGAGGTCAATGTTCACAGTACAACACAATGGATTAATTGATTTATTAGTAAAGGTAGGTGATAGGAAGAAGCTTCGGTTATCCAATATATATAAAGGGTTGGTCGGGGATATGGCCGGCAGGGTGTCCTTCCCTGGGCAGTGGAGTTGGTGAAGGGATGTGTTTGGTCTGGAACAGGTAAATTGGGAAAGGATATTTTGCATCTATGTTGGAACTGCAGTCATGTGCAGACTTTATGGCGAGGGGTGTATAGTATCATTAACAGTAAAACCGGTGTTCAGTTGCCATTTAATCCCCAGGTTGCTATTATTGGGGATATAGAGAGGTTGCAGGGTTCGTTCCATCAATATAGATTTATATTCTTATAGTGTTTATGTTGGCCAGAGTTATTATTACATGGAGATGGATGGCTAGAACCCCCCGGCATTAATAACTGGGTGAATCTGGTAAATAAAGTAAAGGTGTACAAAAAAATCCAATATAATTCTCAAAATAAGCCTGAGGTACGGTCCAGCACATGGTCCTTTTGTTAACATAGAGGGCCCCTTTCCTTTTTTTTTCTTTCTTTCTTCCTTTTTCTTGATCCGCTAGGGGGGAATTGTAATTGGGATATTTATTTATATGTTCAAATACCATTGGTTATTATCTACTGATATGAGGCATCTGGACAAAAAAAAAAAAAGCATAAAAAAATTCTCACTGGAAACTTTCAGACATACAGACAGGAAGTAACCTTCAAGAGAAAAAGTAATACATCTATAGAGTCAGGTGTACAGAGGAATAGAATTTGAGATACTGGTAATTCCATACCTGATTCAATGCACATATACAATACACGTGGAACTGTTATATTTCACCATCTGAGGTTGTTTCATTTAGAAATTACATTTTACAATACCCTATTATGAATTAATAGACAGGTTAGGTTGCCATATTCAGGACTCTCATCTATTAGCCAAAGTAGAGAATAGCAATAAATAGCAATACTGCGCCTTTCTCTGGAGGATTCTATATGTCTGTCTATTATGTGAACAGAAGAGTAATTTCTGGAGTATTGCACCTGATGATTGTACAAAGGACTGAATACAACAAGACCACATAACCCACTTTTTCTCTAATTTTAAGAATTCATTGAAAGATCTCAATAGCTGGTATGTGGTAGGGTCCATGACTTCCTATTGTAGGCTATGTAGCTATTTTCACCTTTAAACTGTCGCCTGATACCCTGTTCATGTTGTCCCAGACACATCAAATGTTTTACATTCTTCAAGAAAGTATTATAAGTTGTATACCACTCTTTTTCATTAATTAAAAGACTAATGTAAGAATTCCTCAGCTTTTAGTCTCCCGATTCTATACATTTCACTAGTTTAATTGTATTTTTTGCTTTCAGGTTCAAAGATTAAACCATGAAATTAATTGCATACTTTTAATAACTTTAATCCTCAGGAAAATAGTTTGTATGAACAAGACTCTTAGTCACTGAATCAATTAATTACATTTTTCACACCAATTTTAAGCTGCTACTGTGGATTGTATCTTGTTTTTGCCACAACCTAGCAAGATTTTTAAAGTGGTTTAGAAACTAATTATGAGGGCAATTAAATGGATTCTTTTACATAAGTGCAAGAGAAACATAAAATATCTTAAAGAAACAAAACTTCTAAACAACTCAGCATGACCTGCTTCAGTGAAGAGATTGAGAAGCATTGAAGTTAATAAATCATTCTTGTTAAGTAACATATTTACTGCTATTACCACCGTGTACAAGAACAGACCTATGCTATCTAACATTTGTTTGTATAGTGCCAGTGTGAGGAGTAGGTCAGGGGGACACAAATGACAGCCAGTTCAATAGTTTTACTTTGCTCCTTACTTTGGTTGGAACTGTCGTATTTAGTTGGCCCCAGGAATTACTGGATAATGTCTAGTGGGAGAAAAAACAGAGAAAATAATAATCAAACAGGCCAATGGTCAACAACAGAGGTCACGAAGTATGGGATATGCATTACTAGCACAGTGATGAAATGAGACAAGTAAAAAACAATCTGGAACAGACACAATAAGGACACCATAATATGGAGAAAATTCAAACTTATACGGGTAAGCATAGTGGTAAGGATGTTGTGATGTAGAGAATCCAAAAGAATAGACACGGCAGACAAGTCATAACAGTTCATTTTCAAGTACAGTACATACTGTAATTGCAGAATAGAAGAGTTAAGCACAGAAGGTAAATCTATATACAGTCACCTCTAATTCACACTGAGTCCAGTGTAAAACCAGTTCAAATAGACTGCTTTAGATTAGTAAGCTCCTCTTAGGCTTTCTTCTGAAGGTTTATGTCTATTCTGGCAAAAATTGCATAGTTTGATCACATTGTTGCTGTCTGAAACACCAGAACCCAGAAGGAAACCTGACAGATATATTATGCTAATGGTATTTCTCAGTATTTGTTGGAATCCATTTGAAAACTGATCCATATTACCTGTAATGACTTGCTTAACAAAAGAGTGCTTAACAGTAGCTTGAACAGAGCCTAAAGTTCCCTTTACATGGGATGACAGAGCAGCAGATTATCTGTAAGGAATCATTCCTTCATGACAATTTGCTGCTAGCTGGTGAAGGAGACTGCTGCATTTACATAAAGCAATCTCCTCCAAGGTATGGGGAGGAGCAATCACTAATGCCATCACTCTTCCCCATACTGACTGGTTGTTTGTGGACAGCAGAGTGTGTTTACACAGCATGACCTGCTGCCAGCAAACAACAATACACACAAACTACAGGATTAACCGTTTCGCTCATTCATCGGGTAATTGCCAGTACATTTACACCACCAGAAAATCGCTAAGAAGCACTCTTATGAATGTTGGTCAGCGATTATCTTTAAGATTCTTAATCCATGTAAAGCTTAAGTTTTATTTTGACTTAAAGGGGTTATCCAAGACTGTTAAATTCCCCCCATATGCCCAGGCCCCTCACAATGAATATACTTACTTGGCTCCCTGCACTGCTCCTGGTGCCTGCTTCTTCCTGTGCACAGATGAAAACATCCGGTGTCAGGGGAGCAGCCATTGGAAGGCTGTGATGGGGATGAGCCTCCCTAACATCACCTGCGATGCTAGCCAGACTAGTCTCCATCACCGCCTGCCATTGGCTGCTCCCCCTGAAACAAAATGTTTTCATCTGTGCACAGGAGAAGCAGCAACAGCTGTGCGGGGACCACTTTTTGAGAAGCCCGGGCATATGAGGGCATTTAATAGTGTTGTATAAAAGTGATATTCGAGTTGTTACAAATTATACCCTAACCACAATATAGGGATAACTTTTAGATTGGTTGGGGTTGTACGATTGGGACCCCTACTGATCATGGGAATGGGGATATCACATGCTTAGGAGCCCCCTGAAATGAATGGAGTGGCAGGTCCAGCAAACACATTGCAGCTTTTGCTGCTACTTTCATCTCTGTGAGAGTTCTGGAAACACTTCCATAGAGATTAATGAAGCGGCAGTGCACACACTGGACATGCTGCTCTATTAATTTTGGGGGCTCCAAGGGGACCCCCATGTTCTAATACTTTTAACTTGCAATAACAAGAATATCCCTTTAAAATTCAAGTACCAGAGGTCCATGTGGTATGTAGTCATGGAGACACAAGACAATGTTCAGTAACATACATCCTCTAAATGATCAGCTATATCCAAGTCTAGTCGCAATTTGAATGTTTGGACTCTCTTTTGACAATCCCAATTCAATGTCATTGTTTTGTTGAAGAATCTATTTTTTCCAAAGCAGTGATTGCATTTTGTCTTCTATCTTCAAAAGTCTTCTAGGCACTTTGCACTAAACACAATATGATACTGAAGTATTGCTCTTAATACTTTGTGTTTTTCTTTAGCTAGTATCTTGGGTTCTACTATTATTTTTCAAGCTGTGTATATCCTACTGTTCCCACAAACTACCTGACCTGAGGACATCTTGTAAATTCCAGTATTTCAATTACATGGCAAAGTGTTCTGCTCTATTTCTGATATGCGTAAGAGTTGTGATACAGCATTGCTGGATATTCTGTTGCTATGGAAACATATACCATATTGCCAAATGATAGTCTGAGAATTAAAACTAGACTGAAGTTTTGCATATGATACTATATAGTTTTTATCTTCCCTGCAGAGAACTCTAATTCAGTCCAAAACAAAAAGGCTAGTACATGTAAATACAGTGTGTATTTTGTAATGAGTGTGGGAGGTGGGAAGGCAGGAGTTTGGAGCGTATGTAACTCATTAGAGCAGTTCCAGTTTACCTTATTTTACCTGCCATAGTGTAGACTAATAGAGATAAAAAAATTGACCAAACCTAAAACAACTATAAGCATGAGTTACAATTTGCCCTAAACATCAGGCAATGTTGGCCAGCCATCGCTCAAAAAAATTGTCCAAACTATAATTGTAATGGCAGACGTCTGCTCAAAATGTGATGGCTAGGTGAGAACATTTTATTGGTGGTCGACTGAAAGTACTTGTTTACAGGATGATCGGCAAAATTTAGCTGATTTTTGTCATTGTACTCAAAGACTAGAGAGTAATTAAAAATAAAATTAAGAAATGAACTGAATAGCTTAGTCTGACATGTCACTGGTGGAATTATTTGTATGATCGATCCTATGGATACAGCCGATCATTGTCTCATGTGTATGGCCAGCTACAGAGTAACATTTACTAAATGGCAGATAAAAATATTCAAGACACAGCTCCGCAAAATATGTAAATTGAAAGTGCTGTCCAATTTCATTAATTTCTTCATCATTGCTTAGTTTAAAGTTAGTCGATTATTTCTTGTTTTAAGGGCTCTTTTCCAGAACTGGATAAAACTTTATCCAGCACACAACTCTTTACATCACAGTTATTGAAGCTCTTAAAAAGAACCACATATCTCTGTGTTCATCAGAGGACCAACTGAATATAACCACCTTTATTATCCTTAAAACAAAAAAATCAAACATTTTCTTTTAAAATATATCTAATTTGCTTATAGGGGTACACCTTTTTAACCCTTTCCTAAAATCCATTGGATATATATATATATATATATATATATATATATATATATATATATATATATATAGTATAGACCAAAAGTTTGGACACACCTTCTCATTCAAAGAGTTTTCTGTATTTTCATGACTATGAAAATTGTAGATTCACAATGAAGGCATGAAAACTATGAATTAACACATGTGGAATTGTATATTTAACAAAAAAGTGTGAAACAACTGAAAATATGTCTTATATTCTAGGTTCTTAAAAGTAGCCACCTTTTGCTTTGATTACTGCTTTGCACACTCTTGGCATTCTCTTGATGAGCTTCAAGAGGTAGTCACCTGAATTGGTTTTCACTTCACAGGTGTGCCCTGTCAGGTTTAATAAGTGGGATTTCCTGCCTTATAAATGGGATTGGGACCATGAGTTATGTTGGGCAGAAGTCAGGTGGATACACAGCTGATAGTCCTACTGAATAGACTGTTAGAATTTGTATTATGGCAAGAAAAAAGCAGCTAAGTAAAGAAAAACGAGTGGCCATCATTACTTTAAGAAATGAAGGTCAGTCAGTCTGAAAAATTGGGAAAACTTTGAAAGTGTCCCCAAGTGCAGTCGCTTCAAAGAAACTGGCTCACATGAGGACCGCCCCAGGAAAGGAAGACCAAGAGTCACCTCTGCTGCAGAGGATAAGTTCATCCGAGTCACCAGCCTCAGAAATCACAGGTTAACAGCAGCTCAGATTAGAGACCAGGTCAATGCCACACAGAGTTCTAGCAGCAGACACATCTCTACAACAACTGTTAAGAGGAGACTGTGTGCACCAGGCCTTCATGGTAAAATAGCTGCTAGGAAACCACTGCTAAGGACAGGCAACAAGCAGAAGAGACTTGTTTGGGCTAAAGAACACAAGGAATGGACATTAGACCAGTGGAAATCTGTGCTTTGGTCTGATGAGTCCAAATTTGAGATCTTTGGTTCCAACCACCGTGTCTTTGTGCGACGCAGAAAAGATGAATGGATGGACTCTACATGCCTGGTTCCCACTGTGAAGCATGAAGGAGGAGGTGTGGGGGTGCTTTGCTGGTGACACTGTTGGGGATTTATTCAAAATTGAAGGCATACTGAACCAGCATGGCTACCACAGCATCTTGCAGCGGCATGCTATTCCATCCGGTTTGCGTTTAGTTGGACCATCATTTATTTATCAACAGGACAATGACCCCAAACACACCTCCAGGCTGTGTAAGGGCTATTTGACCAAGAAGGAGAGTGATGGGGTGCTACGCCAGATGATCTGGCCTCCACAGTCACCAGACCTGAACCCAATCGAGATGGTTTGGGGTGAGCTGGACCGCAGAGTGAAGGCAAAAGAGCCAACAAGTGCTAAGCATCTCTGGGAACTCCTTCAAGACTGTTGGAATACCATTTCAGGTGACTACCTCTTGAAGCTCATCAAGAGAATGCCAAGAGTGTGCAAAGCAGTAATCAAAGCAAAAGGTGGCTACTTTGAAGAACCTAGAATATAAGACATATTTTCAGTTGTTTCACACTTTTTTGTTAAGTATATAATTCCACATGTGTTAATTCATAGTTTTGATGCCTTCAGTGTGAATCTACAATTTTCATAGTCATGAAAATACAGAAAACTCTTTGAAAGAGAAGGTGTGTCCAAACTTTTGGTCTGTACTATATATATATATATATATATATATATATATATATATATATATATGTCAGTGTAGACTTTCCATAAACAGTTGTACATGTATGACACAGTGATGGCAAGAACTCAGGAGCTGAACCTGTGACATCAGTAATGAATGTCAGATGTTGCATGCAGATAACACCCTCTTGTAATGACCAGGATCATAGATAACTCTGATCACTCCTATTTAACAACTTAGGGTCCAAAGACAATAACTACTGAGGCACCTAAGTGGTTAGACAGAAAGTGAGGGCTATGTCTGTCACTCATAGCCACATGATGTGATTGTAGGGTAACTTGTCATGATATGTGGGGGTCTAACAATGACCTCAATGTCTGCAATCCTAGAACACCGATTAGATCCTGCCAGAGATGTTATGTTGACAGGCATACTGCGCATTATATAGAAGTATTGCAATATTTTATTTTGTAAAAAACAAAGAACAGAGACCTCACACAGAGTGCCTCATGTGTAGTGTCACCAAAAAAAAAGAATTAATGAGGATTAATTGCGCTTACCCTTCTGGTTGTGAAGAGAAGTCAAATCTACTTATTTCAGCCTGGCTGGTATTACCCGACCAGAGCCGCGGGGTTCCCTGTACTGCTTCCTGTGTTCCTTCTTCATGCCTGTTTTACAGGCTTTGGAAGTTTGCTTTAGATGCAGAAAGAAAAAATCTGGAACAACTTGATCGGCGCTGTAGGTAGGGAATAGGATTTCAAATGGGTATGATGAGAAGCATATAGCGTTCTTTATTGAAAAACAAGCAGTCAACGCGTTTCAAGGGCGAATTGCCCCCTTCTTCGGGACTATTACAAATTGTAAGGTGGCTAAAATGGATTTAAAAGCCATTTTGGCGCGTACTCCACCTAGTAGGAGGAGAGTGGGTGTAGCACTCACTTAGATTGACATTGCGATTCACATATTAAAAGTACAATAATAATGTAAACAAAAATAGTATGTTTCTATATTAAAACTATATATATATATATTCTTCTGACCAGGATAAAATCAAAGTTAAATACTAGTGCTTTCATATAGCTATCGCACTCGTGTCAGCACAGTAGCACGATCATCTGTATGCAGTTATGCGGCGCACTGGTCCGTGGATCTCTACCACGATTGTATAACATCTAAAATACTCCTTTTACTCCAGCAACAGGTATGAGCAATTTTAAAAACAAGATCATTAGTATAAGTATGTCTTGCCATGCAGTAGCAAGATACTCTATTCTTCACAGCTCGTTCATTGATGTCTCGGTGTCCCGTTTCTATCAATGATACAATGATGCAATAGTATCTCTTGGCCAGCAATGTAGTAGCCAAGATTGTAACATTATAATCTGTTTACATCTATTTTTGTGCCATGGGAAAGTGTTGCGTGACACATTGTATGAGAGCGCAATATAGATATTACTTACTCCTTTGTTCATTATATAGGTGAATAGGAAAATTTCACCCATTCTTAATGTATATAGATATATATAGGGGGCAGGGGATCTCTTACGGGATACACAAGGTTTAGTTGATAACAGTGAAAGTATATGCTTTTAGTAATAAAAATGTATTGTTTAATATATAGAGCATCTTCTACTAGTAACAACAAATATATGCAAAGATATCATAATATGAATATATATAAAATTGGTTAAAAAAGAAAAGAAAAAAAGAAAACTAGGAAAGGTTATTTTTTTATTTGGGAGGGCGATGAAAAATCTGCCCTCACATATTGTGAGGAATTAAATAAAACCAATTGGTGAGTTTCCTTCACTCCTGTCTAAAATAAAACCGAAATGGCCTTTTTAGACATTATGGGTACTGTTGGAAGCGATAATAAACTCACTCCAAAAACCCACTTTAAAACAGAAGATACTAATAGTTACTTTAATTTTTCTAGTTTCCATCACCGAAAGTGGCTTCAAAACGTACCATTTAGTCAATATAAATGCATTAGGCGAAACTGCACGCAACATGGTGACAGCAAGCAGAGATCCTGAAGGGGAGATTTCTAGAAAAGGGATACCCCAAAAAGCTTATAAATAACGCATACAAGAGATGTGCAAAATATACACAGAGAGATTGTTTACTCCCCAGTGAAAAGAGTAGACAATCTACTTTAAATATGGTGGTAACGTTTATTGCTCAATACAACACCTCTAACCAGATTATACGCACAACTTTAAAAAAAGTACTGGCATATCCTTCTCCAGGATCCGTATCTAGAAAAACATCTTTCAAGATCACCAAAAATGATATATAGAAGGGCCCCCACTATCTGGAACATCTTAGCCCCAAGTAGGCCACAACAACATGCTAGGACAGCAACAAAGGAGACTCATAGACCACTGAAACAAGCCGGAAGTTACAAATGAGGGACAAAACGTTGCTTGTGCTGTCAGACCATTACACACAACCGCACGTCTTTTTCTTCAAAAAAGAACGGCTCTACATTTACAATAAAATATCACATGACATGCCAGTCCAGCTACGTTATCTATCTTATAGAGTATGGATGTGGCCTTCAATATGTGGGGCGCACAACACAAACACTCCACTGTCGACTAAACCAACACCGATACAATATTCAAAGGAAATACCAAAAACATAGCCTCTCGAGGCACTGCAGCCAAATGTACGATAAAGAGAGATACCCATTAACCATCACTCCCATAGATTTTATCCCAGAGAATCCATATAACAGGTTCAATAGCCTCCAAAACTGGGAGGTATATTGGATCTACCAATTAGATACCCTTTCACCATATGGTCTTAATGAGCTGAACAAAACTATCTTTTAATCATACATTGAGACTGGTATCATTGTCACATAACCTTTCGTAGTTTTTTTTTTTTTTTTAACCAATTTTATATATATATATTCATATTATGATATTTTTGCATATATCTGGAGTTACTAGTAGAAGATGCTCTATATATTAAACAATACATTTATTACTAAAAAACATATACTTTCACTGTTATCAAATAAACACCGTGTATCTCGTAAGAGATCTCCCTCCCCCTATATATATCTACAGTATATACCTTTAGAATGGGTGAAATTTTCCATTTACTGACACTTATATGATGAACAAAGGAGTAAGTAATATGTATATTGTGCTCTCATACAATGGGTCACGCAACACTTTCCCATAGCACAAAAATAGATGTAAACAGATTATAATGTTACAATCTTGGCTTCTACATTGCTGACCAAGAGATACTATTGCATCATTGTATCATTGATAGAAATGGGACACCGAGACATGAATAAACGAGCTGTGAAGAATAGAGTTGAGCGAGCATCTCTGTGCTCGTATGCTCGGGTGCTCTGGCCAAGCACTAGGGGGTGTTAGAGTGCTCGGCCAAGCACCCGAGCATAATGTTAGTCAATGGTACTAATAGAGGCACCCCCTGCTCGGAAGAGGGGAGGGTGTCTGGCTAATGGAAAAAGATCAGAATCACAAAAAAGTACGCTAATTAACTGAATTTTTACGCATTAGCGCACAATGCGTAGCATTAGCATACAAATTCGTAAGCATTAGTGTACAATGCGTAGCATTAGCATACAAATTTGTACGCATTACCGTACAATGCGTAGCGTTAGCATACAAATTCATACGCATTAGCGTACAATGCGTAGCATTAGCCTACAAATTTGTACGCATTAGCATACAATCTTTAGCATTAACATACAAATCAACATTACAGTGAATGCCAGTATTCCCCCGCACGTTTATTCGCTGCGTAGCAGCGAACAAACGTGCGGGAAAGAGACTCGAGCATTGCACTCGAGTTTACTCGATGTAAGGCCGAACATCGAGCGGACCGAGCGTAGGCATGCTCGGCCGAACAGCGACTTTGGCCAAGTATGCTCGCTCAACACTAGTGAAGAATAGAGTATCTTGCTATTGCATGGCAGGACATACTTATACTAATGATCTTGTTTTTAAAATTGCTTATGGTATTCTTTATACCTGTTGCTGGAGTAAAAGGAGTCTTTTAGATGTTTTACAATTGTGGTAGAGATCTACAGACCAGTGCGCCGCATAACTGCATACAGATGATCGCGCTACTGCGCTGACACGAGCGCGATAGCTATATGAAAGCACTAGTATTTAACTTTGATTTTATCCTGGTCAGAAGAAGAGAGACATATATACATTGTTTTAATATAGAAACATACTATTTTTGTTTAGATTATTATTGTACTTTTAATATGTGAATCGCAATGTCAATCTAAGTGAGTGCTACACCCACTCTACTCCTACTAGGTAGGGTACGCGCCAAAATGGCTTTTAAATCCATTCTAGCCACCTTACAATTTTTAACAGTACTGAAGAAGGGGGCAATTCACCCTTGAAACGTGTTGACTGCTTGTTTTTCAATAAAGAACGCTATATGCTTCTCATTATACCAATTTGAAATCCTATTCCCTACCTACAGCGCCGATCAAGTTGTTCCTAATTTTCTCTTTCTGCATCTAATATTTTATTATGGTGATTGGGCAATCTTCTTAGAGGGCCTAAAAGTTTATAGAAGCACATAATTTGCCTACAGTTTTGTAAAATGGTCGCTTATGGACTATATGCTCTGACAAGTCAAGTCTACGTACATGGTACATGCCTTTGCCGTGTGCATTATTCAATATATATATATATATATATATATATATATATATATATATATATTCACCTAAATATAAAAACATGAACATGTAGAAAACCCTAACACAGAGTGCTTGAAAAATGTTAAACTCCCACTCACTGAGACGTATCAGGGTAAGAAAATTTACTGAGAAGGTAATGAAAGCTTACTAAACAGAAAAGCAGCAGATCTTGATCAATGTTAGTGCATGTGTCACAAATTGATTCTTTCATCACTAGTGGTTTCTGCATTACTTGTTGAGCTAATGACCAACATTATAATGGTAATCATTATAATCACCAGCAATAGTCATGGAGATTAAACCAGAGTTCACTATTACAATATTTATCTTATAATATTTAAGTGGTCATTTACAGTACAAGTAAAGGTACATTTGCTGTACATACTTGAATAGGTATTTCCTATATAAGAAAAAAAATAGCTTGTTGATTTCTGCATTGATTTTGACAACATGATATCATATAGGAGACATAAATCAGACTTTATTAGTACCAGTACAATACATTATATTTAATTATATGTGCATATGTCTGCGCTATTTTAAAATCAGTATTTGTACAATAAATCATATTGAGCTCTAAGTTATAGTGTTGCACGAGCACCTCTGTGCTCGTATGCTCGGGTGCTCTAGCCGAGCACTAGGGGTTGCTCGAGTGCTCGGCCAAGCACCCGAGCATAATGTTAGTCAATGGGACTAAACCAGGCACCCCCCGCTCGGAAGAGGGGAGGGTGTCTGGTTAATAGAAAAAGATCAGAATCGTGACTTCTCTTTTACTCCTTTCACTCGTAAAAGTACGCTAATTAACTGAATTTGTACGCATTAGCGCACAATGCGTACGCATTAGCATACAAATTTATACGCATTAGCGTACAAATCAACATTACACTGTGGGGAAGAGTCTCGAGCATTGCGCTCGAGTACACTCGGTGTTTGGCCGAACACCGAGCGGACTCGAGCGTAGGCATGCTCGGCCGAATAGCGAGTTCGGCCGAGCATGCTCGCTCAACACTACTAAGTTATTATTCTAAAATGACCCCTAACATTAGTGTTGAGGGGATCAAAGTTATCGAAGTGAAGTTTGATCTGAATTTTAGGGAAAATTTGAATTGCCACAAGTCCGAATTTCTTGGTGCTTTGTGATTACAAATCAAATTTTCCTGAAAATGTGCTAATTCTCTTGAGAGCTGATGTGTGACATCACCACGTCATCATGCTGGGCAGAGATGAGAATGTATTTTTTGTATAAACCCCCTGTAACTCTCAGATGCCGTGCTCAAAGGTCATCAGTAACTAGACACAAAAGTAAAGTTGTCCATTCTTGTTAGATCGATGTCGGCTGAAACCACCAGTTTGGGTGTTACTGGCAAACTTTCCCCAAATAGCATGTACGGAAAGTTAAGGATTTCAAAAAGTCTAATCCTTTTGTTCTCAGGGAGATAAACTGACACCAATGATATCTGTAAGCAGCTTAAGACTCTGTTACACTGCCCAATGTTTTAGCTGTGCGCACTCTGGTGGATGAATGCACTCCATTGGTGCTAGTTTGCTCTGGTCTGATTATACAGGCCAATTCAAACTGAATATGGCAGTAACGAATGCTCTTGCAGTCATTCCTCTCTCTCTTTCTCTATTCATTATCAGCAGAACATCCTTGATCGCACAGGGAGATGTTTTGCCGATAATCAGGCATCTTTTATGCTGATTAAATGATGTCTATTAGCTGACAAACAAGAGTTTGCTTGTTTATTGGCTGGTTGACTGCACGATTGTACTAGCCAATGATCAGAAATGAGCGTTTCAGTGAATGCTTGTTCCCAATAACTGGCCTAAAGAACATGTGGTCTTCTCCCAATTCCGATAGGCTTGTTTGGTCAGTGTACCAACAGCTTAAGTGTATGGCCTGCATGAGACAGTGAATGATGGTACGTACCAATATTGGCATCATTAGACTGAATAAAAAGTCTACCTCCCTGTTTTTTACCAATCAGCAAGCCAAGAAGACTCATTAAGATGCCCATTGGAAAAAACAAGAAGAATGTTTCCTGAATTAGGATCTGAGTGCTAGACACAGAAAGTCCTACTATCAAACAGTCTCAACCTGATACACAGCAATAGGGTAACAATGTTTTGAACTTTTGACTTCTGGCTTCATATCTCGCCATCCCCTACAATTTCGAACGTGAGACTACCATAATTTCATAGACAATCATCTTGGCTATCTGATACAAAAAATTGACTTGCAACTATTTAGAATGATTAGTTATACAAATTCTTGTCATGTAACTGCATCGTTACTGTTTTGATCCTAAAATTCAAAATATAAATTTTTATTCTTTTGTTAGTATTTTGTAAATCCACCTTTGACTTCCAACACTACCTGAATCCTTCTGGGCATACTCTCGATCAGATTCAATCATGTCTTGACCATAATCTGTTCCAATGTCTCTTTTATGTGTTTCCAATGTTGGTGCATACTGGTCGACTCACTTGGGTATGAATACAGCTTTTTCTTCAACTACCCACAAGTGTTCGATTGGGTTGAAATCTGGGGAATGTGGGGGTCAATCCAACACCTCTACTTCATTGTCATTGAACCATTTCTTTGCCAATCTCGAGGTATGCTTCGGGTCATTGTCCTGCTGGAACACTATCTTGTTTTCATAATCATAGTACTCGACTGTACAAAGTAGCTTGTCTTGTAGGATATTTATATATAGCTCAGCATTGAGACCACCATCGATCTACCAAATATCCAACGCCTTTGGCTGTGAAACAACCCCATGTCATCAGGCTTCCTCCAACTTGACAGTTACTTAAATTTCTCAATTCATT
The DNA here is from genome assembly GCA_900303285.1 of Rhinella marina. NCBI lineage: Eukaryota > Metazoa > Chordata > Amphibia > Anura > Bufonidae > Rhinella > Rhinella marina. Next base: position 174,146 of record ONZH01003837.1, on the reverse strand, counting down.
AGCTCCCTTTTCCCTTCCCAATTTGCATCCATCAGAGTCCAGTCTATTGCAAACTCGAGCCAACACTTCTTATGACTATATTGAAATCAAGGCTACTTGCATCGACATCTGTGATCTGACTATTATGACGCATACAAGCCACCTCCACTATTGTGTTTGTCGTGCCAGAAATGATAGACCTTATCATGAGTCGACTTCTTGACTCCAATATTTTGTCAGGGTGCCCACCTCTTGGCTTTGGAATGGATGGATTGACTTCATTTTGTATTCTTCCAACTGTCATGGCACTCACATGATGCAGTTTGGCAATTTTCTTGGCCAAGATACCAATATTGATGAGCAGGATGATTCTTTTTCTCTTTTATTGGGAAATCTTCTTCATGGCTTCAAATCTGTGAACTTTTGCTTGGCATTCAACCTAATAACACACTGAGCTTTAAAGAAATTAAGACCCCCAGTCAGACCCTGAATGTTAATCAAACATCAGCTCAAGGCCCTAATCAGAAACCCTGAGAAAGAAGTTAAGTGATTAATGAACATGAATTGTGCTAATTGTACTTAATTATCAAGTACTCTCAATTTTTTAGTTTTATGCTTAAATGTCTTGGACTAATATAGCTATGAAGCATGAATGTTTAACTTGAATTAAGAAATATTATGATTGGATTTACTAAAATTTTTGGCTAAGGGGGGTGGGGGTGTGTGGTTAGAACCACAATGTACAACTAATAAAATTGTCTTTATGGGTGTTGTCTGGCAGAGAATCCGTTAACCAGCAGTGTCTGGGTCTTTGATTCTTAGGTCGACGACTTCACCTAGCACATGGGGAGAACTTATTAACTAATTTGAATCCCACTGACAAACTAAGTGTAGTCCCCTAGTTTGGGACTTGTCCTAAATTACAGCGACAGATCAGACCCCCAATGTTAATCAGACCTCCAAACAGACCTCAAATCAGACACCCAATGTTCGTTAGACCCCTGCTCAAACCCCCAATCAGACCTAAGATCAGACTCTCAATCAGATATCAGATCAGACCACCAAACAGACATCAGATCGGACACCCAATGTTAATTAGACTGCAGCTCAGACCCCCAAACAGACCTCAGATCAAATCCCCAATGTTAGTTAGACCCAAGCTCAAACCCCCAATCAGCCTTATGATCAGACATTCAATCAGATGTCAGATCAGACCCCCAAATGACTTTTAAAAAATCAACTGTCCAGTACAAGGAGTGCTATATTCACTACTCCCTGGTCCCAATGTACTAACAAGCACTTCCAAAATGGAGGCATCCATTAGTGTCCACCTCATATGATGCAATAACATTTTCCCCACATTTTGTGAGGGGAAAAGTGCATCTTATACGGTGAAAAATATGGTACTTATGTTCTAGGAGCATAGGGCATTGTCAGCTGGAACATAAATATACAAATTATGGTCAATTTGATGTTAGCCTTCATCTGATGCCAATAAACAGTACAGATCAAGCCAGTGTTGCTTTGACTCCAGCTATGCCAGGTTTTTCACTTTAGCTTTAATTCATTTCTTGAATTACTGTGTTTTTTATGTTGTTTGTGCTTTTGTTATGTTAATGTGTTGTTTGTCCAAATAAGGGTTACTAAATCTGTATCTAGACAAGTCAAGATAAGTAAATATAATTAAGATTAAGTTTTTCTTACTGTAACAGTGAATTATACATTTTCTTTTATAAGGCAAAATCTGCATCACAACAGACAGAAAGGTAGAAATGGCCAAAAGTTATTATTCCTCATAAAACAGCCGCTTAGCACTAAGTATTGTAATTATTTTTATTTCAGTCAAGCAAAACCCGTTTATGGCATCAGGAAGAGATTTGAGTAAGAAATGCTAAAATAAATTGCTTTCTTTGCTCAATGTGTCCTCATGACTGTGTTTGCTTCGTTTGCCAAAACCACAATCCACACTCATCACATAGATCCAATAAGAAATTAAGAAAGTGCAGCCATTGTTATGAACCTGGTCTGGATACTTTTATGAAAAGCGTACAATACAAATTGTAACCTAATCCAGCCTATAATGATAACACCTATGTGTATAGATAAGACAGAATCCACCATTCACAATAGGTGATTGTCAAAGCCCATCTATTCCTTGTACAATAACCTCTGCATAGGTCACAAATCAGGCCTAGAAAACTTCCCCTTATAGAAGACAGTGACATCCCATCCTAATCATTGTGTCTATGGCTCATGTGGCTGCTGTAATGCAATTATCTTAATGCTTTCTAAATGCTGTTAAGAACAGTTCATGTAAAATGGCCGCCCCCATAATCATGTTCAGGAACCCATATACAAAAATGTGTAATCAGAAAATAAAAACAGATTAGAAAAAAAGGATATGTATTGCTACTTGGTTTTAACTGGCAGATACATTTTTGAGAGATAGCCTAGCACACAAATGTGTATTTCTTAACAATATATGTATATATATATATATATATATATATATATATATATATATATTGAGCCCACAGAGTATTGTAGGCCAGATGATACCCCTACTATGCCAAGTACATGTGCACAGTATTGTAGGTCAGGTAATGTGTCTGGTACCTCTGGGTTTCTGGCTTCTTCAAACCCAACTGACCCTGACAGGTGATAGACATGATAATTTGCATATATTTAATCCACAAATCCTGAGGAGCATTGTCTAGCCTACAATAGTAGTCACATATATAAACTGGTCTCCATAATAGAAATAGTACCCACCCAGAGGTCCCCCCTAAGGCCTTGCAACTAGAATTTTTTTTCTTCTCTGCTTTTCTCTACTTAAGGGCTTTTTCAACTGAATCCAAACTTTATCAAGGCTTTTTCAACTGAATCAAGAACCTGTCAATCTTGTTTGCTCATCCTTACTCCAAGGATTTTAGGCATCAATCAAACCAACATATTTGTAAAATAACTTTTAAAATATGAAGGAGAGTTATTTTTGTATACTTTTCCCACTGAGTATGTAAGTTTTTCTTCCCACCTGGATCTCTGCATGATGAAAAAATATCTTCAAAGACATTGGAAGGCAACACCATTAACCTTGAGATTCTTCTGTGCAGCAACCATCAGGACAACTCAATAGTACCACTTTAAAGGATTGATTGCTTTGAACAGTAAGGCTGAGTTCACACTTCAGTTATTTGATCAGTTATTTCCATCAATTATTCTGAGCCAAAACCAGTAGGGAAGCCTACTCAGGGGTTAGGTATAATGGAAAGATCTGCCTGTTCTGTCACTTAGACCTAAAATAGTTGTGGCTCACAATAACTGATGGAAATAACTGACCAGATAACTGAATTATGAACTTAGCCTAATAGTTGTGTTTAGTTGCCATGCCACACTACCACAGGGAAAATGAAGCATCAGATGACCTGTATTAACCCCTTAGTGACCACCCATACGCCTTTTTACGGCGGTCACTAAGGGGCCTTAGGCTGGGCCGCCGCTTTTTCACGGCGGCCCAGTCTAAGCGCTGCACGGGTCTCCCGTGCAGCGGGGAGCACGGGCCCGGCTCTCACATGAAAGCCGCGGCCCTGCTCTAACAGCCCGGACCGGCAGGAGTGCCGATCCGGGCTGTTTAACACTTTACATGCCGTCGGCAATCGCGCCCGCCGCATGTAAAGTGCTGACAGAGGGAGCGGTCTCCCTCTGTCTCCCATCGGCACCCTGCAAAAGCGATCGCAGGGTGCCAATGTGTGGGAAGGCTGGCAGGGGTCTGATCTAGGCCCCAGACCAGCCTTGAGTAGATTACCAGCAGACTGCGCCTCTCTGGCGCAGCCTGCTGGTCAAAGTATGAATAGCATTGCCATTAAAATGCAATGCACTATAGGGATAATCCATTGCATTTTAAAGGCAATCAAAGTACTGTTTGTTATAGTCCCTCTGTGGGACTATTAAGTGGTAAAAAAAAGTTAAAAAAAAAACACATTTATTCTATTAAAAAAATCCCATTAAAAAAATTACTCTTTTTTTTTCCATTGAAAATAAGCTTTTCAATGAAAAAAATTGCAAAAAAAAATCTTCCCCATATGTTTGGTATTGCCACGTCCGTAACGACCCGTACTACATAAATATCACAAAAATTAGCCCCATGGTAAACACAATTAAAAAAAAATAAAAAAAAAAGACAATTGCTAATTTATTCTTAGTTGCCACCAAAAAAACGTTATAACAAGCGATCAAAAAGCGTCATTTACTCAAAAAGGATACCAATGAAAAGTACAAGTTGTCCCGCAAAAATGAAGCCCTGACACAACTCCATAGAAAGAAAAATTAAAAAAAAATTGTTCTTGGGAATCAGCAATGCAAAAACTTTTTTTTTTCTTTTAAAAAAAGGATTATATTGCAAAAAAGTAGTAAAACGCAAAAAAAACTATATGTATTTGGTATCATTGTAATAGTATTGATCCAGAGAATAAATATATGTTGTAATTTATACCGAAAAATGATCGCCGTAAAATTTATAATGTAAAAACGCAGTGGTGGTATTGCAATTTTTCCCATTTCCCTCCCAGAAAGAGTTAATCAAAGTTAATCAGAAAGTTATCTGTAACCCAAAATGGCACCATTAAAAACTACAACTTCTCCCGTAAAAAATAAGCCCTCATACATCTATATAGACGGAAAAATGAAAAAGTTATAGCTCTTGGAACGCGACGATGAAAAAAGAAAAAAAAACGCTTGGTCACTAAGGCCAAAAACAGGCTGGTCACTAAGGGGTTAAAATAAATACTTTACACAAATGTGTCACGTTCTTGAGAGTTAGAGATACTCTTTGTAATCACAATTGATTCTGGATAATTGACCCATAAGGCAAAGCAAAGAACTCTGCACAGAATGTCCTAATAAGCTGTTATCTTTACAGCTTATTATAATACCTTAATGTGTCATTTATACTTTTTAACCTTTTGAATGGATAATTTTGTTTAGGTAATGAAGGCCTTAAACTATTAAACACTGTTGTTACCTTTAATACATATTTAAGGGGTCACATATCGTGTCAGTTACAATTTTTTAATAGTACAGTGATGTACAGATTTGATCCCAATTATGATTTAGTGATACTCTGTCAGGAGTTGTTTATATTATAGACTAGCTGAAGGACCCGGCTTCGCCCGAGTATATTTAATCTATTTCATTAAATGTTTGCGTGTGTTGTTAAAAGATATTGAGAGTGACCTCTACAGCACCCCAACTCCTTAACAAAGACCCACCCACCCCACAGTGCCCCATCTCCTTAAAATGGGACCTCCACAGTAGCCCATCCCCTTAACTTTGACCTTCAAAGCAGCCTGCCCCTTTAACAGTAATTTCCACAGGGGCCCTCACCCTTAACAGTGAACTCTATAGCACCCACCCCTTAACACTGACCATAGGTCACAGTCGCCTTAAATGACCTCCACCATTCCTGGCCTCCTTGACAGAGACCTCACAGTACCCCGCTCTCTTAATAGTGACCTCACAGTACTCTGCTGCCCATTTAATAGTGGCCTCTACAGTCCCCTCCTACCTTAACAGTGACCTCCACAGTGCCCGCCCCTTTAACAGTGACCTCCACAGCAGCCTATCCCCTTAACAGTAACATCCACAGCACACTCCCCTTTAACTGTGACCTCCACAGCAGCTAGGGTGGCCCCACAGTCACCAGACCTGAACCCAATCGAGATGGTTTGGGGTGAGCTGGGCCACAGAGTTAAGGCAAAAGGGCCAACAAGTGCTAAGCATCTCTGGGAACTCCTTCAAGACTGTTGGAATACCATTTCAGGTGACTACCTCTTGAAGCTCATCAAGATAATGCCAAGAGTGTGCAAGAGGTAATCAAAGCGAAAGGTGGCTACTTTGAAGAACCTAGAATATAGGACATATTTTCAGTTGTTTCACACGTTTTTGTTAAGTATTTAATTCCACATGTGTTAATTCATAGTTTTGATGCCTTCAGTGTGAATCTACAATTTTCATAGTCATGAAAATACAGAAAACTCATTGAATGAGAAGGTGTGTCCAAACTTTTGGTCTGTACTGTACATACATACACTCAGCTTTATATATTAGATGTCTATAAGTACCCCACACAGTAGTTTCAGCCAGTTGAAGCTTTTTCTGGCATGTAGTATTTATGCATTCAATTTCTATTCTGAGGAATTGGAGTCTGTGGGTTATCCATGAATTTAATATTTATAGCCTATCCTCAGGATAGGTCCTAAATATCTGATTGACAGGGGTCCAACACTATGCACCCTCAACAGTCAGAGTAGTGTAGTGGATGCAGCTACTAAACGCAGAACAGAAGATCAGCATGGATGTGCATTTAAATATCGATATCCTGAGGATAACTTATCAATATTAAAATACTGGAAACCTCTTTCAGGAAATTTTATTGAAATGGTAAGGGTGGCAACTGTAGCTCCTGGCTGTCTTTTAGGAATGTCCATATGGGTTCTCTCTATGTGTTGTTTTTTCTTTAAATCATGACCTTTTAGAAGTTGTTAAAGGGGCTGTCTCACTATCCCACCAACATTGGTGGACATCACTAGGATATGCCACCAATGTCAGTATGATGTGGATCCCACCTCAAGGACCCCCAAGAGAGCACCACGCACGCATGTCTGCACTCCATTTAATCCATGGCCAAGTGCACTCTCCATTAATTTCTATGGGATTTCTGAAAATAGCCATGCATGCGACTCGGCTATTTTTGGCACTCCAATAGAAATAAATGGTGGGTGGCCGCGCATTCATGGTGCACTCTGCTTTACTTTGGGTGCTCCATTCTACAGAAAAGTACAGAGACCCACACCTCTCTGTCATTGGTGGCATATCCTAGCGATAGAGGTGAGACAATCCCTTTAAGGATAGGAATAGTGAAGTATTGTCATAGAGTATAATAATAGAATAACCAGACAGAATTACATTACTGTGTTAGTGATCACCTTTCTTATAATAGCACGCTTTGAAATTGGGCTACCTTACCACTTACATTTTCGAGACCTTTAATTACATCAAGAGCTTTATATCTTATTGTAAATGTTCTACGTGAGTCATAAGGTTGCAATGCAATAATATGAATATGGAAGAAATCATTGTTTGTTTCACATAAGGAATGAGATTATTTTAAGATAATATCAACTAGAGAGGAGAAAATTAATTCTTTAGAATCAAAATTGGACCAGAAATTGAAAAAAAAAATTTATTCGTCAGAATCAGAATTACTAAAGAAGGATGTGGAGAGAGATGGAACCTAAATAGAATTTATCAAATTTTAAGAACTTTGCTCAACCACCTCTAATGTCATTAGTATAAACCATATGAGCAAAATACACTACAATATATACATATTATAAAATAATAAAAATCTCTAACCACATATTCAGTTGTACAATTCCATTCAGCCAAATAGTATCATTCAATGGGTCATGATTTTCAGCTGCACAGAGTATCTGTTCATATATTCTCAGCTCCTTTTAATTTTTTATTAAAAGTACTACAACACTACGCTCTACTGTAAGCCATCATTTCAGCCTACACAGGCAATGTATAAGACTAATGATTACAAATAACCCATGCCCGTTTACAATTTGACCTGTTTTAATTAAGTAAGAATGATGCTAAGTGTCTGAATGTGGAGGTTACATAGACTGATATGTGGTATGTATTATCTTCAGGTATTCCAAAGGGAAAGCTTTGAAGATTCAAGCATGGAGCTTGTCTTCATATATTATTGAGCATTAGGAATTTTAAATCACTTTGTTTTGTGTTGCTTGGAAACAAGAAAATCATTTCTAAGTACTGTATAAAATGTTGTGTAAAGAGATTTCCAGCATTGTCAAGTGCAGGTACTGTAAATCAAAGATAATGAAATCACGAAAACCATCGAGAGGAATTCACACACTGATGGCAAAAAAATGGCTTGATATAAATAATTGATGTGCTCACAATCAAGATGGAGCATTTCTCGATGATTAAATGCTCACTACATCACTTTTTTTTCTCCTATAGCCATTAAAATAAGACTACACATTCTTATTGCAAGCGCCATGTTAACAATAGGTCTGATTATTGCAGACTTAAGATGAGCAGATGAAGCAGTGATTTTCTTGTTCTATTCGGTGCTTCTTTAGAACACTCCAAGATAGAGAAAATATATGAATTACATATTTCATTTTGATTTGTGTTAGAACTGTCCATAAAAAGAGCAATAGATTTAGGCATTCCCTAAATAATGAATATTTCACCAATGTTGGAATGTGATTTAACTGTTCTGCTCTTCTCCTCATTGTTCCATATTTTTTAAAGGGGTTGTGCCAAGCTTTGAACTTAAAGTTATCCCCTATACACAGGATAAGGGATAACTAACTGATTGGTGTGGGTTCAACTGCTGGGACCCCCATCAATACCAAGATTTCCTGATCTGATGAAGCACCAGGTTGAGCATGCCCCTTGCTGCTCCATTCATTCCCTATGGGACTGCTGGAGATAGCTGACTACATTGCTTGACTATTTTTGGTGGTCCCAAAAGAGAAATAATTGAGCAGACCCTCTGCTCCATCAAATAGGGCATTTGACCCCTGTTCTCAGGGTTGGTAGGGATCTTTCTCTGCGGGCCCACTGGAGATAGCTGAGTACAGTGTTTGGCTATAATTAGAGTTGAGCAAATCAAGTAAGTGAATTGGCAGTAAAAAAAAATAAATAAAAAATAATACTCACCTTATCCATTTGTGAGCGAAGAGACCTACATGGCCATCTTGATTGAAGATCCTGGGCAAAATGTTGATGAAATCATGCACCGCTTGAAATTTTGGGGCGGGATCTTCAATCAAGATGGCCATGGTGGTCTCTTCATGCTCAAATGGATAAGATTAGTATTATTTTTTTCAACAGATTAACCCCTGAAAGCCCTCACTATTATTCTCAGATATCACACTCAGTGATGAACGCCACATTTGAGGGGTTCAATGAAGGGGGGGCTGCGCAATCACACTTTCCCATCATTGCACCTGCTACTTACAAAGAATGACTATCCACATCACCACATGCAAGAATCTGCAAATTTTCCTTAATCAAGATGGCCTTTAACCAATTTGCACTCTGTTATTTACATATAAAGTTCAGGTTCATGCTCTAATATAGTGCATATTGACTAATCTGCATAACAAACTGGTGCTAAGTCTTTAAGAGGATCAACCTGTCTATTACAACTTTGTTATCTTAGTCACATTAAGCAGAGGTGTGACTACTAAATAGTTAACAAGTAATAATGATTACATATGTACTTAAAAGGGTTTCCTAGGATGTTATATTGATGGTCTATCCTTGGAAAAGGTCATGAATATCAGATCAGCAGGAGTCTGACAGAAATATGCACTGCAACTACATAGCTCTATCCACTGTGTAATGGAGGGAGCTGCTTACTGCAGCGCTACTCCCGTTCACTTCAATGAAGCTGTCTCATTCCCTAGCCTATTTCTGCCCTTAGAAAAATTGAAAAATAGATGCAGATGACCTATCCTGAAGATAGGCAATTGATACAGAATCCTGGAAAACCTCTTTAATATGAAGCATTTTTGAAAGCAAGTCTACTATAATTCTATTTAAAGCAACTATGTACTCAGAAGCTCAAATATGTAGGCCAGTACCTACAGAATATGTATACCTGCAATGAATTTTTCTCAGTAATTGCTTTTTGGCTGCTAATACTTACCATTTGGGTAGAACTGTGATCTGTGATTATAGGATAGCAACATTTATAGAGTCTGAAGAGGTCTAAAACACAACCCTTTCTCATCATTGGTTCATGCTGTTCTCTCTCTCTCCCTTCTCCTGTAGCTTTGCCTCCTCTGATTGGCTGCTGTGTATAAACATAAATCTGTCACAGGCGCAGTAGAAATTTAATGCATGGAAAGCTAATTTCTATTACACCAAGGAACATATATTAAGTGGAAACTACTAAACCATCATTGGTGAGAAAAAAGGTGATTATCAGGCAACTACTAGGGATGTATTGAGGGGAATAGGCCTTAGTAATAGGGAGCCTACAGATTCTGTTAAATGTCTGATTCCCCTCAGTACACATGCAATGTTATTTTTCTCTGTAAAGTTCTTTAGATTGTTAGGCAACCTTCCAAATAGTCCTACATGTAGTCTTTTTTGTGGGAACCATTGTAATTAACCAGCTCCCCTCATGTGTTACATTGTCATTTTCCAGGCAAGTGAATGGGTCTCTAAATGTCCTCAATAATAGGCATGATCATTCTTCATTGTGCAATTGGAAATTACTTTGATCCAGCAACATCAGTATTTACATTTGGTATCAACATTATAGGCAAATGGATTGGAAAAAAAGCCTAAAAAAACAGATAACTGCACTCAATTTGCCATACACTTATTTTGCTGCCTCCTATATTCTTAACACCATGAACAAAGAAGAGCTTTTAATATAGTCCACTGTTTTCTCTGGGCTTCCTTCCAGCTATTTTTTCAATACAAAAGGAACTCAAGGCTTACAAAATAAGCATTACAATTTGGATTTCAAAATGTAACCTCTCATTCATTGTCTAGTCAATATATGTCTTCAATTAGGCTGGTGGCATTATTAATTATGTCCTCACCTGAACCTGACACGTTGCATTTTATGTAGAAAAGCCGAGACATGGCCTGCAAGTAATGTTGTTTTCAGTAAGCATTGCTCCTGCACTATGTCATTATGATGCATTTTTTCATCTATTTTGGCCAGAACTATAAACACATTTTGGAGAAGGAAGCCATTCACAATTTATCAGCAGGAACATGATGTGCATAGTTGTTGTCACTTGTTAAAGATAAACGCTATGAATAAATATATTCTCTTTTGTGCAAACTGGTTTTTATATGTAAGATTGGTCAGAAATTCATGTTCTGATGCTTAATTTCCTGTAGAAGTTAAAACTTTTCTACTCTTAATTCTCTGTACTCGGCACACTCGGCAATCTGGCAAGGTCTTTAAAAATGATGAGTTTCCACTATATGTGCTTCTTCAATATAGGGTCAAACATACATATTTCCTTATTTTCATTTCACTTGACTACCTTGTGCATATGACATCATGTATGACAGCATGTGAAGTCTCAATGGATCTTCACTAATCACCTATAGGCACTCACTGTGCTGCTAAATGGTTCCTCCATGAGGCACTATATTCATTCCTAGAGGCAATATTCCCAAGGGAAAATGCACTCATAATAAGAGACCTTTATGCGTCTTTATGTATCAGACACAGAGCTAGATCATGGGCCACAAGCAGGTCATAAGTGCTGTATTGGGGATGACTATAGCATAGGTATATTATACAGCTATGTGCATAGACACTTATTATACTGTATACTTTTTACATAAATGAATAGTTTATGTAAATAAAAACTTTGTACTATAACTGAAGACAGAATGACGCTCTTTAGACATCTCTATAACCATATACCTGACTACTTTACTGTCAGTAGCACTGCAGTCTCTTTAGAGTAAATCAGATCTGAAACTCTCTTCTTTTGTGAGTTATAGGGGGAGGGGGTGATCTTCAGAGAGGCTGCCAGTTCTCATGTTTCATGTAGAAGTAGATGAGTGATCAAACTTTTTAGACTAACAAACATTGGGGAGCTCATCAAGTCACTGATTTGAGGTTTGTGGACTCAATGTTATGGAGTGTGGGAGAACATCACTTCAGCTAGTACCCTTCTGGAGCTGAGCTCAGAAAACCTAAAAATTAAAGACAGAGCGTACAGAGGTATAAACTGGTAAAAATCCTACAAGTCATACAAAAACAAGATGAGGAGACCACATTATAGACAGGACTGCATTAATAACAGACAATTAGCTATGGTGGTTGTGCTCAGGGCATGATAGCCTTGCAGTCAGATGCTCAGGGGATCCTCTGGTTGCTGCTTACCACCCTCAACAGGACCTGAGATGAGGGTCAGAGAACTGACAAGGTCGAAGGATGAAACTTGGTTTTTAAGGTGGCACAATATGGAACTTCACACGTTTTGCAATTTCATTGTATATAACACGAGTAAAGATGAGAAAGTTTTGAAAATTTTGATTTGGCAGCTTTGCCAAAGTTCAACAAGAGATTTGTTTTGTTATGAATTAATTTGTCACAAATTTCTATAAATAAAGTATACCCAGGTCACTCTGCTTTAGGGTATAGCAATACAGACTGGCCATGCTGTGGGTGGATTGCGCCCATGCTTTGGTGAAGAACCACATGGTCAATTAGCTCATAGCTGCCTTTTTCATAATTTCTTAATGAATAGTGTTCACTAGGGCTCACTTACCAGTCATGATTTGAGAATATCCCATAGATCGAATACTTGTGGTAAGTCTTGATGCATTAACACTAATTATATCACCTGCACAATACTAAGGAAATCCTGAAAACATGACCGGCAGGTGGGCCTTGAAGACTGGAGTTGAGGAACAATGATAATGAAGATAGCACGGTATAGTCGGTCTTCATTATTAATGGTCGTGCGGCACCTTTAATGCACCTTTAAACAGGGTTTGTACCCATTTCTCCAGCCCCAGTGTTCTCCTGCCATACAGGATGGAACCTTTCTTCTTCCATCTGTTTTTCCGCCTTTTCCACAATTTCAGGAACATCCATCTCCTCCTCTCTCTGACTTTTCTAGGACATGGAGACTTTGAAGGATGATTTTGAAGAAGTAAAGCCAACAAAAGATGAGGATGGTCATCATTAAGACCTGGTCCCCCCTAAGAGGTTCAGACTTATTTAGTTTACGTCTGATACAGGAATAATTAAATGTAGGCATAAATAAATAAAACTGAGTCTCTCTGCACTCCCCTTCTACAAAATTCTTCTATTAATCAGTTTCAGCAACACTGAAATGAGGGTTTCATAGAGCTATGATGTGATGGGGGATGGCAATCTGTGAATTTGCTGGCTGCACGCCTTTATGCACGTTCTTGTGTTCCTGGACTTGTCTCCTCTATACTTCGCTTTGTAACATGTACAGCCGCCATTTCTGGAAAATCTTATTCCTTACCACAAAGCACAAGAAAATTTGGATTTGTTGCAAATTGAAGTTTTCCTAAAACTTGGACCAAATTCCACTTTGAATGCTTCAATTTGCTCAACACTAACTAGGTTCTTCAGGACTGCACTGATCCCTTTAGGTAGTTCACATTATGTTGTAAATTATCTGATGATGGGACTAGTGAGGCCCCAAAAAGCATCGTATATACAATACAGCAAATAAAAGTGCAAAAAATGTGAATTTTTTTTTTTTTTAGGTACTGTCACCCTAAAGTCCAAGTTTTGTCCTTCTACTTTAAAAATCATACTTGGGATCATAAATCCTTCATATACTCATACATGATGACTTATTCTGAAATCTTACCTAGCATAATTTAACATCTGATTGTCATACTGGTACTTCCTATTGGCTGCCCATACTTTTGTTTCTCTCACACTCATATGCATGGGGGCCCTATGTTGGCAGTAAGAGACCCTATGATTCTTATTGAGGACACTGTATGGTTCCATGGTACAATATAGGGCTAAGGCTCTTTGTATGTGGACTAATAACTTTAAACATGTCTACAGTTTAGTGGTAGGAAGCTGCAAAAATGTTTCATTTATACAGTGTTTAAGCAAAAGCTTTAGATTTCACCCTCATGTAAGAATGTAAGCAAATCTTATAAGTATAAGTTAATATTAAAAATATAAAATGGCAGTAAAGGAAAGGCAAAGATAAATATGAAAGTTTTTTAGTAGTTATGTGTGCATTATGAAGGTTACCTGTTAGTATTAGCAGTTAATACTGCAGTAACAAAAAACATAATTTAATTGATTTTCTGGCAGAGATTTCTTTAATTCAAATCTGTAAACTGTGGAGCATAAATGTTATCAGGTATACTTTTAATGTTGTAGTAAAAGTTTTAAAATCTAGTGGTTGTAAGGGAACTTTTTACAACCAATAAAATCTAACATCTGTCTTATTCTAAGCCAATATTAAAGGAAACTTTTTCCATACCAGCTGCAAACTCTATAATTGCAATTAAGTGCAAAAAGTGATCTACCTGTCTTTGTCATAATTAATCCCATGGACCTAAGGTCCAAGCATTGATGTTCTTAAAAATTTTTAGTTCCCATTTTTGTACCTTAAGATATAGTGCAATATAAAATAGACATAAAATACAATAAGTCATTAGTTGGTTAGATTTTGCTGTTCATAAATATTTTAGGAGTGATGCTTTTAAAATGTTATGTTGTGTATAAAACTTAGTTGCTATAACTCATCTTCCAAAGTCCTTCCTTAAACAGGAAGCTTATATAGCAAACAGAACTTCCTATGACAATATGTAGCTGCAATATGTATGTCTGCTGCTTCAGTAGATGGAGGTGGAGATATAGATTGAGGTAGAGTTGCTCTGCAATAGAAAAAATAACTTTGACAACAACTGAGTATTTTGTATTCTAGTAGCTATACTGTATTTCAAAAACAACATATTTTTCAGTCAAACTGTTTAAAATTGCAGTTTACAGTTTCTAAGTGTAAAGGATACAATTTCTGTCTAAAATATAAATGATGCTTTGCAGCTTTAACTTACATGTGGACCGAGACTTAATGTAATATTTGTTTGCACTGTATTTAGCGGTAGAAACTATACCCTAACAGTTCCTTCACTTATTTAATGGATAGATAACTATTTTTCATAGAGCTTCTTTAATTCAGACACATTAGCACATGTTTATCTGTTAATCACCCATTTCAAGTCTTGACATTTTATCCCAAATGATTTAAGCAGTTTAGTAGGCTAGTGTAAAACGTTAATTTATTTTCAGTTATCCAGCTGTAAACTTTTTGTGTTTGGATCATTCCTACATAATCTAGTCATGTTTTAAGGTCAACACAAAGTCTACACAATTAATTAGACATTCTCTTTATGAATGTTATAAACCAGTTCAGAAGTCAAGGCACTTTCAAGAGTGCAAAGTTTTCTAGGATTCACACTACCATCAGCACCTCCATATTGTTACTGTAGGAAATGTTATGTCCAATAAGTTTACATACCCTCTTTCCAGAATTTCATATTAACAATGCCTGGCCATTAAGACTCCTCATGATGTTTAGGCGCACTCCATAAGGAGACATATGGGGGAATTTATCATGAGTATAATATTTGAAGTCAGTTTTGCTTGAAGCTGTGTTGGCGTACTTTAGGCCACATTTATCAAATGTCACATGTTGTTTGTTGCATTTGTCTTATCTTGAAGCCTAACACTTTTGTCTACAAAAGCTACTCCAGGTTTCCTACTCCACCCTCCTATTGGAATGAGATTGTGACTTTTAAAAAAAAAGTCTCAATGATAAATCTTGAGCTAAACATATTAACACAGGAACCCACATCCATTTCCTACCCATGTTGCAAAACTTTAGAGGTGTAAAAGTTGCAATATTTTTGCATAAGTTAGGCCAAAAAGTTGCAAAAGCTCTCTTTTGCAACTTTTTGAAGCCAGAATTCAGTAGTGAAGGCATGATAAATCAGGACCATAGTATCAAACAAATCCTGACCTAGGCCTCTCACCCAGTTAAGCCAATTCTCACTGTTCTGCACTGATCAGGGGCAATCACCTCAAAACAGCTGTCTGCTGATGAGGGGCTGGCTTTATTAATACACAAGTCATGTCTTGAGGCCTGTTCAAAAGGTCAAACATTGATTTATAGGATTTGTATATCCAATGAATTTAACTTTTAATACATGACATTCCCCTTTGATTGAACCAGAATCATCAACATTAACTTAGTCATGAAAGACTCAAATGTTGACTTTGGCAGTTCCTACTATAAGAAACTGACTTTGTTATGTACTTTATTGACCACAATGAACATGGTGGCAAGTGTTCCCAAGCATGCACTGATGGCAACATCCTATTGTGCAATCTGGAACATGAAAATAAAGAGAGCTCCATAACTTCAAGAAGCAATATGGTGTCATACATGTTGTGTAATGAGCTGTCAACTTGACGATAACACCAGAGAAACCCTTTAATTACTAGATTCAGTATGAAACCTACAAAGACATGTTTCAGAGACTTTAATGACCCTTGGACTGTTCCCGAGGCACAAAGCTCTGATAAGGTACTGAGCAGAAACTGGCTCAGAATCAGATTTTTTTTAGAGGTAATTATCTGCAAGTTATTGCTTAATACAGTCTCTTAGGTCGCCTGCTTAGTATTTTTTATACTATGCCATAATATTCCATATCTAATATTAAATTTAGTATGCAGCATTTTAAAATTACACCAACAGGCCTTAACCTTTCTTTCCACTTATGAAAATTCTGTCATGTTTTTTATGCCCTATCTCAGTGATTCTATATGATTTTATTTTTATCATAAAGAGTGCATAAAAGACAGTATAAGAAAAAAAAGTAAAGGAGCATATGTGTTTGCCAGTTGTCACCTTAGGGTTTTTTGTCTTCTTTGATTTTATCTGCACAGGGTTCCTTATTTTTTCCATTTTGATTTATATTTCTTATTTAAAATCATAATCTTATTGTAAATTAATGTACATTTGGGTTCTTAATTTGCATTTTCAGTTTTTCTTTGTGGCTGTTTTTGTATTAGAATTTGTAATAGACTGTGGAGGTTGTTGAAGAGATTGGTCAATATTCTGGAATGTTTGAAGGCCGCTGTGCTGTCACTTGGAAATATAATAAAGATGACTTAATGTAGTAGATTAATCTACTAAAAGCCCTTCATCTGTAATGAGTCAAGAGGAATCACAATTTAGCTGCTCTCTGCAGGATAGTTCTACTACTAATTGTATTTTCGTCCACACTATCAGAAAAAGTGTTAATCACAAATGTTAAACTGATGCTGAGAATTATAAAATATAATTTTAGCGCTATCATTACATTTTTATTGCCTTACTGTTATGGTACCTTTTTTTTAAGACTTTGCTTTCAAAGGGAGCTATAAAGGATATACTCTGATCTTTGCACCTTACAAATGAGATAATGTATAGTATCTATAATATTTGTAATAAATGAAATTTATTTGGATCAATAGTTGAAAATGGATTTCTAGGAAAGTACATGCAGAAAAACTACAGACATGTATGCTTTAAAGATAAGTGCATCAATTCTACCAAATTGGAATTCCTCCTGAAAAGTTCATATTCTAACAAATCTAGAGAGAGGGAGGGAGAGAAAGAGAAAACCTAGGATGCTACGCTGGTTCTCTGAGCAATATATATGTGTTGTCTGGGGTGTATTGTTATTAATTACTGAAAACACCTAGTATGAATAGTATGTGTGTGGAGTATCGTAGGCCAGGCAACACTGATCTGGGTTTCTGGGAAATATATTCAAATTAGCTTTCCTAAGCCTATTTGCTGCCGACAGATGTAAGATATGATAATTTCTGTTTATTTTGCCCAGAAACCCAGCATTGACAGACTTACAATACTCCTTGTACATACTCAGTGCTCTCTATAAAAATAAATAGTACCCCAACTAAGGCTTGTGAGATAGCCAAGCAAAGTTTCTTTGCTCAGCTGTGTTAAAGGTTAGTTAACCAGAAAGACTTGGGTTCCTGGTATGAGACAATTTGTTTTCCTTCACTTTTAAAAAGGAGACTCTTTTCCAGAGAAGCATTATATGGGAATATAAACACAACAATAGAAGGAAAAAAAATCTTATTATGAAAAAGCACTGATTAAATAGTTTGAGGCTACTACCAGGGGAGCTTAAGATACAGTTTTTTAGATACAGATCTCTCTCTTGATTTAACCAAAACAAAGTGCAAAAAATAAATTCCAAATTGATAGAAATAATTTGCTCATCTCTACGACTGTATGTATGCTTATGCATACCATAATTTCCGTCATATAAGACACAAACTTTTTTTCCCCTCAAAGTGGGGGGGAAATGTCAGTGTGTCTTATGGAGTGAATACTAATGAGTACTAATGAATACTAATGAGTATTTCCATTATGCTAGGAGGACTGGAAAGTGGTGAATGCAGCATTCCCCTTGCGGGCTCTGTACTCACCGCTTCTTGTTCTTCTCCTGCAGGGAGCCATACTATGTGATATGGCCTGCACACAGTCCGAGGATGCTCTCTCTTTGACCACATGGTTTGCAACTTTGGGTCACAGCACAGCATGGCAGGAAGTCCAGGAAGAGAGCTGGACCTCAGGAGCTTTGATTAATATGGGGGTCTTATCTGATGTCTGAATGGGAGATCTTATTCATATTGGGGCTCTGATCTTACCCTAGGTGAGTCTTGTGGTAAGATAAGTCTTATATGGTGAAAAATATGGTATATCCTTTTGTTTTCACAGATCAATGTTCCCTTATTTTTTAACCAAGTTTTTTGACGGTATCCTCAAATTGTTTAATCAGTGCTTTTTTATTGCATTGAGGCTCTGTTCACAATATGCATATTTTTTGTTTCATTTCTAGCTTAATTTTTTTTATATCAATATAATATTTTATACCATTAAAATACCAGTATCTCACAGGAATTATGGTAAGCCAATGTGATCCATCAGGATTGGGATTCATTTGTAAACCTTTGTAAACCAATCTGTCGTTGTTTCCCCAAGGCAGCATGTTAGAGTACTTGTTCTCCACAAAGGACATCTTTCCTTGATTATGACTGGACAAATCCTATGGACTTTAAAAGTCTCTTTTTTTTCCACCTACAACCTCTAGTGATGATACTACCTGTTCAATGGACAAGTGAGATTTAAGCTAACTTGCCACCAGGTAGTTTACCACAACCATCATGGACTATGTTTGTACCTTCACCATAACTTGTCCATCACATCATGGCTTCTAATTTCTTCCCTTCTGTGTGAGATAGTATACAAAGTCTTTTAATAATTATTACCTCAGAGCACCTTGTCAAAACCCTATAAATAGGAGCACCATAAATGAGACTGCACATTGAAGTGGCACAGACTCTTTCATGTATTTACATTACTATATGTAAGGGCCCGATCACACAACCATGTGAACGGGTCCGTATCTATTCCATAACTTTGCGGTATAGATGCGGCCCCGTTCACTTTAATGGCTGGCATGAGATCTTACTGAGCCATGGCTCTGTGGCGCAGCTCCACAAGAAAAAATAGAACATATCCTATTCTTTTCCGCAATAGCAGACAAGAATAGGCATTTTGAATGGGGTGCCGGCCGTGTGTTCCGCAAATTGCAGAACACACGCTGGTCATCATCCATGGTATTGCAGATCCACATTTTTGCTGATCCACAATACCACAACCATCTGTACGGCCCCTAAGACTGATAAAGATGTAAGATAGACAATGCTGAAATCTTGGTGTTCAATGCTGTCTTTAAAATTTTTTAATCTGACCAAATGTAATTGTGTTGCCACAAAGCGCAGTTGTGATTTAGTTGAAAACTGCGAGCAGTTGACTGCATTCATTTACAGTATCACATGCATTCACAATGCAGTTATAAAATTTAGCCAGTTTTGCACCTAACTAAAACCCGGAGTTCTGCATATCATAAATCACCTAAATGATTTAATTAATTATAGCTGGCTGCATTGAAAAACTGCATTGGGAATGCATGTTTGTTGATGCAGTAACTGTGTCAAAAGTGCATCCCAACTACACTGTATGGCAACACCCTAAGGCCACATGTCCAGGATTTTTGATGCAGATTTTAAAGCCAAAATCAGAAGTGGAACTTAACAGGAGAGGAAGTATTAAGGGCAGATACCGTATTTTTTGCCCTATAAGACGCACCGGCCCATAAGACGCACCTAGGTTTTAGTGTAGGAAAATAAGAAAAAAATATTTTTCATCAGATCCTCTTATCAGACCCCCATATCAGCCCCCTGTGCCCCCATACCATCTCACTGTGCTCCCACCAGACCTCAGATCAGCAGAATGTGCCCCCATCAGACCTCAGATCAGCAGAATGTGCCCCCATCAGACCTCAGATCAGCAGAATGTACCCCATCAGACCTCAGATCAGCAGAATGTGCCCCCATCATACCTCAAATCAGCAGAATGTGCCCCCATCAGACCTCAGATCAGTGTATTGTGCCCCCATCAGACCTCAGAGCAACAGTATGTGCCCCCATCAGACCTCACATCAGCAGAATGTGCCCCCATCAGACCTCACATCAGCAGAATGTGCCCCCATCAGACCTCAGATCAGCATATTGTGCCCCCATCAGACCTCAGATCAGCATATTGTGTCCCCAACAGACCTCAGATCAGCATATTGTGCCCCCAACAGACCTCAGATTAGCATATTGTGCCCCCATCAGACCTCAGATTAGCGTTTTGTGCCCCCATCAGACCTCAGATTAGCGTTTTCTGCCCCCATCAGACCTCAGATTAGCGTTTTGTGCCCCCATCAGACCTCAGATTAGCGTTTTGTGCCCCCATCAGACCTCAGATTAGCGTCTTGTGCCCCTATCAGACCTCAGATCAGCCCACCCAGCCACTTAAAGACCATACTTACCTGTTCTGCGCTGCCGCTGCCGTCCGGTCCCACGCTCCGCGCTCCTCTCTCTTCCCTGCCGGCACGCACTATGACCTGACGCTATGACCTGAGGTCTGATGGGGGTCCCTACGTACAAGTGAGCGCTTCCTTATGGAAGCGCTCACTTGTATTCGCCCTATAAGACGCACCGCATTTTTCGCCCTACTTTTGGGGGAAAAAAAGTGCGTCTTATAGGGCGAAAAATACGGTATATATATATATATATATATATATATATATATATATATAAATCTAGGATCCAGATGGAGGGGATATAGGGAAGGGGTATCCTGTCCCTGGTGTACCCTAAAATTAGGACCTTAGCCCAGGGACACCCTCTAATGGTGGAAGTGCCCTGTCCCCGTACCTGAGTCGGTCTATCCCTATTAAGCCCTATTAGGGAATCAATGTGGTAATAGGGATATCTATTCTAGTTGTTAGGATCCTGGATAGTGATACAGTAACACCTTGGCACCGAACCCCGACGCGTTTCACCCAGCTTGTGGGCTCCTCAGGGGGTAATAATACAAATAATGAGGATAAGAACAAGGAACAAGGATACTCATAATAAATTCCCCATTAAATATCACAAAAATGGGAGGAACAAAAAGGGTTCTTATCCCTGCCAAACAGCAGATCGTGAGATAGTCACTAAAGTCTGTGGTCCAGATGGTGTTCGGCGTCCCATTGTGGTCTGTGGTGTTCGGCATCCACTTTGTGTATTTGCGCCACATGGGACGCCGAACACTATCTGGACCACAGACTTTAGTGACTAGCTCACGGTCTGCTGTTTGGCAGGGATAAGTACCCTATTTGTTCATCCCATTTTTGTGATATTTATTGGGGAATTTATTATGAGTATCCTTGTTCTTATCCTCATTATTTGTATTATTACCCACTGAGGAGCCCACAAGCTGGGCGAAACGCGTTGGGGTTCGGTGCCAAGGTGTTACTGTATCACTATCCAGGATCCTAACAACTAGAATAGATATCCCTATTACCACATTGATTCCCTAATAGGGCTTAATAGGGATAGACAGACTCAGGTACGGGGACAGGGCACTTCCACCATTAGGGGGTGTCCCTGGGCTAAGGTCCTAATTTTAGGGTACACCAGGGACAGGATACCCCTTCCCTATGAATGCATGTAAATGAATGCAAACTATTTTGAATGAATTTACAATAGCCTTTGGTGTTCACGCCCCTGTTCCGGTCTGTTACTATCATTGCTCATATTTAGAGGAGGATCCAGGTTATACTCCGTCAACCATGCTGTAACTTGTTTAGGAATTTCTACTGTTTAATTAGAGTTAGTCTGCTTTAATAGCAATTTCTAGAAAATTATTACTCTGAGGAACACTACTAGATAGGAAAACCTTATATACTGGATAGATAGATAGATAGATAGATAGATAGATAGATAGATAGATATTTACTAGATATATCTGAATTTCCTAAAACTTGTTTTGGTCCGATTTGTCAAAGAAATTAAATTTGAGGACTCGCTCTCTGTCTCTTTCTCTGGGAAAATTCATCTAAACAAAACTAAATTCTACAATTTTCTCTAATATACACCTCAGTTTGTCATTTTTGTGAACTAATCTGAACCCACAGATGATTCTTCAGGCAAATAGACCAGGGTTCAGTTAAGAAAGTTAAACTCTTAAGTAGAGATGAGCACATCTATTCGCTGCTTCGTAGATTCATATCGAATCTTACAAATTTTCTACTTCGAAGCAAATACGGATTTTTTCAGATTCGCTCCGTTTGAATCTTAAATGGTCTTAAACCTTTGTACGCATACGCTACATACTTTTCCAATGACTTGTACGCTAATGCTGCGTATAAGTTAATTTATACGCTGATGCGTACTAATTCAGTTAATTAGCAAACTTTTACTGTAAGTTCGTTATTCGTGTGGAAAATAGGCGACAAAAAACCCGGGAAGAAAGCGGTCACCTGACCTAGTGGGAAGGGCTTGCTCTGACTGGCCCATAGGCTCGGTAAGCCAGTGACGTATCAGTTGTGCTGCGACTGCTGAGACGAGCAGAAGCACTGTAAAATTGTTAAAAACAGAAAACTGTTTTCTGGAAATTTTGGTTTTGTTCTAGGCATCCATAATAATACACATATCAGGGCCAGTGCAGGGCAAGTGCAGGGCTAGTGCAGGGCCAGTGCAGGGCTAGTAATATTAATCACGCAGAGAGAGAGACAAAGACCTGCAGGGCCACAGTCAAGTGAAAATGTTTGGCACGGAAAACCAAAAGGGTTCCACTTCCAGCATGAACTCGAGCTCCCAAAAAAAGATGGAGAAGGTGGCACAGGCCATCAGTGCCAAAGGACATGTAGCTGCACCTTCTACTGGTAGAATTCGTAATAGTTGGCCGCAAGCCTCGAATCACCTGCTGCACTATGTCCTTTTTCTACTAGTTTGGGTGTCGATGTGTGCCATCGTGATCCTGCCGGTCCATTAGCCAGATCATGTATTTAAGTTCTCTAGAGCTAAATCCTGAAGATCGCCTGGATGCCATTTGTAAAACTTCGCTCTGCCTCTGAGGAGTGAATGCCGATGCCTAGCGTTGTGCGTACCTGCGTATTACGCAATCGCTAGACAATAGTAAGCTGAGGATTTGTACGCAATTTGTACGCTCATACGTACATGTTCACATAAGTTGTGTACCTTTAACAACTGTATGTTCGTTATTAGTGAGCGAATGTTTGCAGAACACGACAGAATAACAAATTATTTGTACGCAGCTTCGACCGAATAGCTTCATATTAGGTACAAATCTTTTTAAAAAATTGACGAACATTCAGCAAAGCGAAATTTGGATGATTTGCTCATCTCTACTCTTTAGCTTTCGCCTTACAAAAGTTGACTCTTGCATTGTACTAGATAAATATTTATTTTCTTTCTACATTTATAGATGTATTCACTTCTGTCCCTGCATACATCAATGAATACATGAGAAGTAGAGATGAGCGAGCACTAAAATGCTCGGGTGCTCATTATTCGAGACGAACTTTTCCCGATGCTCGGGTGCTCGTTTCGAGTAACGAACCCCATTGAAGTGGGTGAAAACCTGGAAACATCAGAAAATGATGGAAACACCACGGAAATGGACAGGGATGCCTCTGAGGCTGCCTAATCCCACCATTACCCCAAATTCTCAGGCAACAGCCTGGTGGTTACCCTCATGGCAATTGTGCTCACCCAGACCAAGAAAGGCGAGGCACATACCCATCACATGTTAGGGAAGCACCCAAGTAGGTGCAAAGAAAAATTGTTTAGAGAGAGGGCCTGTAGGTGGACCTCCGGAAAAATTGTTTGGAGAGAGGTCCACCTACGGGAAAAGGTGTACCTACGGGAAAATTGTTTAGAAAGAGGGCCTGTAGGTGGACCTCTGGAAAAATTGTTTGGAGAGAGGGCCTGTAGGTGGACCTCCGGAAAAATTGTTTACAGAGAGGGCCTGTAGGTGGACCTCCGGAAAAATTGTGGTAAAAGAGTGCCAGTTGGACCTCTAAAAAATGGCGTTTTATGGGTCAGATGACAAGGAGGAGAAGGTGTAGGAGGAGTAGAAGGAGAAGAGGAATCGGATACATAAGTAATGTTAATCTTTAGCTGCTTTCCCCCGGAGGAGATTTGAATTCCGGTAAAATCCAGGCTTTGTTCATTTTAATAAGCGTCAGCCTGTCAGCACTGTCAGTTGACAGGCATGTACGCTTATCGGTGATGACGCCACCAGCTGCACTGAATACCCGCTCTGACAACACGCTAGCGGCAGGGCAGGCAAGCACCTCCAAGGCATACAGCGCCAGTTCAGGCCACGTGTGTCCAACTTTGAAACCCAGTAGTTGTATGGAGCAGAGTGATCGCTACGGACGTTGGTATGGTCAGCTAGGTATTCCCTCACCATCTTTCTGTAAAGCTCCCCCCTACTCTGCCTAGACTGGGGACAGGTGACAGTGTCTTGCTAGGGTGACATAAAACTGGCAAAGGCCTTGGAGAGCGTTCCCCTGCCAGTGCTGGACAAACTGCCTGCTCGCCTCTCTCCCCCGCTACCCACAGAACCATGCCCTCTGCCGCTAGCGGCGTCAGATGGGAAGAATTGTTTCAGCTTGTGCACCAGGGCCTGTTGATATTGATTCACTGTCATACTCCTTTCCTCTACAGGGATGAGAGTGGAAAGGTTCTGCTTGTACCGTGGGTCCAGGAGAGTGAACACCCAGTAATCAGTGTTTGAAAAAATTCTTCTAACGCGAGGGTCACGGGATAGGCAGCCTAACATGAAGTCTGCCATGTGCGCCAGAGTCCCAACATGCAAGAATTCCCTCTCCTCACTGACCTGACTCTCCATTTCCTCCTCCTCCTTCTCTTCCAAGTCCTCCTCTTCAGCCCATACACGCTCAAGAGTTAAGAGGGACTGAGCACTGGTACCCTCTTCTGTCTCACCGATATTCTCCTCCTCTTCCTTCTCATCCTCATCCACCTCCTCCGATACGCGCTGAGAAACAGACTGGAGGGTGCTCTGGCTATCAAGCAACGTATCTTCCTCCACCATCTCTTGTGACAAGCGCAAAGCATCCGACTTCATGCTGAGAAGTGAGTTTTTCAATAGGCAAAGCAGCGGGATGGTGAGGCTGATAATGGCGGCATCGCCGCTGACCATCTGTGTTGACTCCTCAAAGTTGCTCAACACCTGGCAGATATCAGACATCCACGTCCACTCCTCATTGTAGACTTGAGGAATCTGACTGACCTGACTACCAGTTCTGGTGGAAGTTGACATCTGGCAGTCTACAATCGCTCTGCGCTGTTGGTAAACTCTGGATAACATGTTTAATGTCGAATTCCATCTTGTGGGCACGTCGCACAACAGTCGGTGAGCGGGCAGTTGTAGGCCGCGCTGCTCTGCCCTGAGAGTGGCAGCATCTGTGGTCGACTTGCGGAAATGCGCACAGATGCGGCGCACCTTGGTGAGCAAATCAGACAGATTGGGGTATATCTTGAGGAACCGCTGAACTATTAGATTGAACACGTGGGCTAGGCATGGCACATGTGTCAGTCTGCCAAGTTGCAGAGCCGCCACCAGGTTACGCCCGTTGTCACACACAACCATGCCTGGCTCTAGGTTCAGCGGTGCCAGCCACAGATCGGTCTGCGCCGTGATACCCTGTAACAGCTCTTGGGCGGTGTGCCTTTTGTCACCTAAAGTCAGCAGTTTGAGCACCGCCTGCTGGCGCTTACCCACGGCACTGCTTCTGCGCCTAGAGCTACCGACTGAAGGCGCCTTGCCCACGGATGGTAATTCGGAGGAGGAGGTGGAGGAGGAGGGGTCGGAGGAGGAGGCATAGTATGTCTGAGAGACCGTGACCGAGGTAGGCCCGCAATCCTCGGTGTGGGCAGTACATGAGCGGCCCAAGGGTCAGACTTGGTCCCAGTCTCCACCAAGTTAACCCAATGTGCCGTCAGTGAGATATAGTGTCCCTGCCCGGCAGCACTTGTCCACGTGTCCGTGGTTAGGTGGACCTTCTCAGAAACAGAGTTGGTCAGGGCACGGATGATGTTCTGTGACACGTGCTGGTGTAGGGCTGGGACGGCACATCGGGAAAAATAGTGGCAGCTGGGGACCGAATACCGAGGGGCAGCCACCGCCATGAGATTGCGAAAGGCCTCGGTCTCTACCAGCCTATAGAGCAGCATCTCCAGGCTGAGCAATTTGGAGATGTGGACGTTGAGGGTTTGGGCATGTGGGTGGGTGGAACTGTATTTCCTCTTGCTCTCCAGCGTCTGCTGTAAAGACAGCTGCGCTGGGACACATTGGTGGACGCTGTGGAGGATCGTGGAGGCGAAGGTCTGGTTTTGTGGTGGGAGGCGCTTCTGCCGGGGTCCTGGGCAGGGGGTTGACTAGCAGAGGCAGCGAGTGACACAGGGGAAGGAACAGTGGTGTGACCCGCAGGAGGTGGTGAACGGCCTTGGTTCCATTGAGTGGGGTGTTTAGCACTAATATGCCTGCGCATGCTGGTGGTGGTTAGGCTAGTAGTGGTGGCACCCCTGCTTATCCTGGTGTGGCACAGATTGCACACTACAGTCCGTCGGTCAGCCTCACTTTCTTTAAAGAACATCCAGACTTGCAAACATCTAGGCCTCACCACGGGAGCTTCACTAAGTGAAATAGTTGCTGCTGATGCACCAGCTCTGTCCCTGCTTCTCCCTCTGGCCACACCACTGCCTCTTCCAACCATTTCTGGTGCAGCACTCGCCTGTGCCTCAGAAGCACTGTCTTCACTCGGCTTATCAACCCAGCTTGGGTCAGTCACCTTGTCATCCTCCGATTCCTCAGTCTGCTCCCCCCTCGGACTTCCTGCCCTGACAACAACTTCACCACTGTCTGACAACCGTGTCTCCTCATCGTCTGACACCTCTTTACACACTTGTTCCACTAAGTCAACATTGTAATCATCATCACCCACAGACTGCGACAGTTGGAAAACTTGGGCATCGGGAAAGAGGTCAGCAGCAACCTGAGAAGTGGTTTGTGACTCTGGGAAGGGTCCAGAAAACTGTTCCTCATAGTATGCTGGATCGCATTCCAAATTTTCCTGGGAGGGGGCAGACTGGGGGGAAGGAGGTTGAGGTGGAGGAGCCAGAGGAGTGCTCCCTTGGGTAACGTGACTGGTGGACAAATTACTTGAAGCATTGTCCGCAATCCACGACATCACCTGTTCGCACTGTTGTGGTTTCAACAGTCCTCTACCACGTGTCCCTGTAAGTTGAGACATGAAGCTAGGGAGTGTAGCTCTGTGGCGCTCCCCTGCTCCCTCATCAGCAGGTACTGTCTCACCCTGCCCAGGACCACGGCCTCTGCCCCCTGCAGTAATTGAATGCCCACGCCCACGCCCTCGTCCTCGACCCTTAGCCCTGGGGTTCAACATTTTCTGTATATAAGTGTATTATATGTACAAGAAAAAATGGGCCTGCTGTACTGAAACCCACAAACTTGTTCAATATGAGCATGAAAATATATAGGTGGATAAGTTAGAGCAAAATTACGTATGTCATTACGTATCGTGCAGTATGGAGCAATTACACTGAAACTATTATATTAGGCAGACATGGTCTGCTTAAGTGCAACCCAGACAAATGTCGCACAGAGATTTTTGTAATGTAGCTGTATCAGTGACAGCAAAAGACCTTTTTTAATTACGTGATGTACAGAATGTGTCACGTGGACAGAAAATACGGATTGTGGTTTGTATATAGGTGGATAAGTTAGAGCAAAATTACGTATGTTATTACGTACCGTGCAGTATGGAGCAATTACACTGAAACTATTAGATTAGGCAGACTTGGTCTGCTTAAGTGCAACCCAGACAAATGTCGCACAGAGATTTTTGTAATGTAGCTGTATCAGTGACAGCAAAAGACCTTTTTTAATTACGTGACGTACAGAATGTGTCACCTGGACAGAAAATACGGAGTGTGGTTTGTGGTGAGTGGACAGCTGAACTGTGACACACAGAATGGTTCCACACAGCTGTATGAAATGGATTTGTATCACTGAGATAAAACAACAAAAAAACTATATATATATATTAAAAAAAAATATATATATATATAAAAAAATATAAAATATATATATATATATTATATATATATATATATATATATATATATATATATATATATATATTTTTTTTTTTTTTTAACGTGACGTGCAGAAACTATCAGAGAGCAAACTTAGCCCCTGCTGACTGTGGCTATTTTGACTGCAACCCAGACAAATTTCGCACAGAGATTTTTATAATGTAGCTGTATCAGTGAAAGCAAAAGACCGTATTTGATTACATGACATACAGTATGGGTCACCTGGACAGAAAATACGGATTGTGGTTTGTGGTGAGTGGACAGCTGAACTGTGACACACAGAATGGTTCCACACAGCTGTATGAAATGGATTTGTATCACTGAGAAAAAACAATAAAAAAAAAATTGTTCTATATGGCGAGAGCTGCACTACTATTGCCAGCCAGCCCAGCCAGGATACAAAAAAAATTGTCTTGTAGCCCTTAGAAGGGCTGTTGGGTTCTTTCGATTTCACTCCTGCCTAACAGAGAACTAAATCCAGGCCCTAACACTCTCCCTTAAACGCAGCAGACCTGTCCCTAACCACATCCAGACAGCATCTGAGCCGAGCACCGCGGGCAGTCACTAGTATATTCCAGGGTCACCTGATCAGGCCAGCCAACCCCTGCTATCGACATGTAAGGGCCCCACGTGATGCTGGGTGTACCACAGAGTCTCCTGGCTTGTGATTGGCTGAGTTTATAGGCGCCAAAAATTCAAAATGCATAAGATGCCATTTCCTCAAGCATGGCGAGATACTCGTCCGAGCAGCGAGCACTTACGAGTACCGTAATGCTCGAATGAGCACCAAGCTCGGACGAGCATGCTCACTCATCTCTAATGAGAAGTAAAAAAAACCCACCATTTTCTCTAAAAAAAAATATCAGATATACTATACTTGGACATAATGGGGGGGCATTTATTATGGTATTTACACCACTATTGTTGCAAAAGAATGTTGACAATTTTGGCGCACACTATATTTGCGGCAAAATGTGTTACTGTTCCTTCTTCTCAACACATTTCAGAAGAGGGGGGGTTAGTGCCAGCAGGCCTACCCCTATCTGTATTCACACCATCTAAAACAGAAATCTATGGCAGCTAGGAGGCTCTGTGTATCCTTCCGTTAGTTTGTTTCACGGCCAGCGGGACGAGGTGCCAAATCTATAAAAGGCCTGCTCCTCTGTGTATATTTGACCAATACTCCAGCTACACAGGGGGAATCAAAATCAGCAATAAAAACGTCTCACAATTTATTTTATATTTTACACCATATTTGATCCATTTCAGTTGACAAATATATTTAAAATCTATACAAGTCTTCATGTTTTTTTAGAGAGTATTCCAAAAGGGTATAATGGACCATTTTTCTGACATGACATGACAAAACCCTGTCAAAAATATTTTATATTTTTTTATTTCGTGTGTATCTAATAGAGATGAGCGAATTGATTTGTCGATTTGTTGATTCGTATCGAATCTTGGGAATTTTTAGCTGCAAAGCGAATCCGAATATTAGGTGATTCGCTTCAGCTTTGTATGCATTCTCTACGTAGTTTGTCCTATAAATTATACGCTATTGCTATGTATAAGTTACTGTATACGCTGTTGCGTACAAATTCAATTCATTAGCGATCTTTTACTGTTAGTCTGTTTATTGTACCCAAAAGCCCGGGAAGAAAGCGGTCACCTGACCTAGTGGGCAGGGCTTGCTCTGATTGGCTCAGGCTCGGTAAGCCAGTGATGCATTACTTCTGCTGCGACTACTGAGATGAGCAGAAGCACTGTGTGTGAAGTTCTGAGACCTGTTTTGTGAAAATTTGATATAATAGCTCTGGGAATCCATATTACACATATCAGGGATACTGCATGGCAATTGCAGGGCCAGTTCAGGGCTAGTATTTAATCAAGCAGGGAGAGAGAGACAGGGAGAGATAGGGAGAGACAGGGAGAGATAGTGAGATACAGGGACAAAGACCAGCTGCAGGGCTACAGAGTGAAATGAAAAATGTCTGGAATGGATATGCAAAAGGGGTCCAGTTCCAGCCAGACTTTGAGCTTTAAAAAAAAGGAGAAGGTGGCACAGGGCAGCAGTGCCAAATGACCTATAGCCGGAACATCTACTAGTAGTATTCGCAATACTTGGCCGTTGTTCCACCAGGCTAACCCACCGAGGCGTAAAATTGTAGTGGAAGAGAAAGTAGATGAGGTAGTGGAGTGGATGGCACGCTCATCTCAGTCTCAGCCGGATGATCTGCTGTCATCTGCTGATACAGTATCCATATGGAGCCAGGGGTCAGACTCATTCTGCTCCACCATTCCACTCAAGCAAGCCCCGTCATTTTCTGCCACCTCTCGGGCTTCCGTTTTCCCTCCTAGTGGTGTCCCTTTTGCAATTTCTAAAAAAAAAGCCACCGAAGCCCACCTTATAATCCGGCGGTTATAGAGGACAACCTCCCTGAGGATTTCTTAGAGGGCAGTCAGAGTTTGGACTGCCCAGAATTGTCGGTTGGTGGGGAACAGCCTAATTTGCATTCCGAAAAATGTGTTGTGGAGGAGTCTGATGATGAATCTAATGTGTTAGACCGGAGGACCTGGGAAGCGGATCAGGCTGGTGAGGAGGATTTGAGCTCAGAGGAGGAGGGTGGTACTAGTAGTGGCAGCAACAGAGGGCAGAGGCGAGTTAGGCCCAGGGCTATTGCTTCCCTGGGAATTAGCGAGACCCCAAATATAGTGGGGCTGGCACCAGGGTGTAAGCGTGCAAGGGCTACAAGCTTGGCCAGTTGTGGAGGGCGCACGTCGGGTGTGTGGAAGTATTTTATGACTCTGCCAGGGGATAGCAGTATGGCCACGTGTAATTTGTGTAAACAGAAATTGAGCCGTGGGAAAGCCACAAATGTTGGGACCACTGATCTGTGGAACCATTTGAAGCGGCGTCATGCCGGCAATTTAGAGCAGCCCATTAATACTAAAGAGCTGGTTACTTCTCCTGGGGTCCCTTCTGTCAGGCAGGCCACATCCAGGGCCATAGCTCAGCCCGAATCCCGGGTTGTAACTAGTACATCCACCTCATCGTCGGCCAGTGCGTGCATTTCTCCACCTCCTCTCATTCGGCAGCCGTCTATTGCCGGGTGCGTGGCCAGGAAGCAGTTTTACGCCACAAGTAATCCAACAGTGCGCAAACTGAATGGTCACCTGACAAAGTTGCTGGCTGTGCAGTCTCTGCTGTACCAGCTGGTTGACTGCCCAGCTTTTAGGGAGCCAATGGCTTGCGCTCAGCCACGCTGGCAGGTCCCTAGCTGGCATTACTTCTCCAACAAAGCTATCCCCGCCCTTTACTCCCACGTGGCTGACAATATTGGATGCTCCCTGCAGCTGTCTCTCTGCAGCACGGTGCACGTCACGGTGTACACCTGGAGCAGTGCTTATGGCCATGGGCAATACATGTCCTTTACTGCCCACTGGATGAATGTATTTAGTGGCAGCGAGGCAGGAACCTCCCAGCAATCCGGTCAATTGCTGTTGGCACCTCCACATGCTTTTCAGCCAGAATTGCAGCAGACCACCCAACAACTATCCACTTCCACCTCCACGGGCAGTCCGCCTGCTGGAGCGTCAGGGCAGTGAGTTACCCCCGCTCCTTCATATCACATGTGCCTTAGTTTGTCTTGGCAGTAGCAGCCACACAGGCCAGCGCTTGCTGCATTACATGACACAGCAAATAGCGCGCTGGCTGACTCCAAGGCAGCTGGAAGTGGGCAAGGTAGTGAGTGACAATGGGACAAATATAGTGGCAGCGCTGAACCTGGGTCAATTCTCGCATGCTCCCTGTATGGCACATGTCCTAAATCTAGTGCTGCAAAGTAGCGGAAGCTTTGCACTCATTTGAGCCATTCATATGTATCTTGCCACGCTCTGGTGGAACTGCAGCGTCAAAACGGTCTTCCCCCACACCGTTTAATAGGTGATGTGCCGACCCGGTGGAATTTCACTCTTCATATGTTGCAGCGACTCCTAGAGCAGCGTAGAGCAGTGGACAATTTTGTCCAGCAGCAGCATGAATCTTCCAGCATAGGGAGCAGGTGCAGTTTTGATTTCCGGCAGTGGAGGTTGGTCCGAGATGCCTGCACTGTTATAAGGCCCTTAGAAGAAGCCACAAAATTGGTCAGCCAGGACAGCTGTGGTATGAACAACATAATTTCAATAATATTTGTGCACTTTTTTTTTACCTACCTTCTACCTCTGGTAGCTGGGCTGGTGGTGTTGGAGGGGCAGGTGGGGTCCTCTCTCTTACTAGGGTGGAGGACTGTGAAAGCGGCTCCTCTGTGGTGCAGCAGCTGTCAAAAATCATGAAATAATGGCCTAAGGCTACTTCTACACTAGCGGCAGCCCAGATCCGGCGGGTGAAGGGTCCCTCCAGATCCGCGCTGCCGCAGGTACACATGTGGGGCCGGAACCACGCTCAGGCCCAAATTCACTGTAATGGGGGTTACATGTTGTATTTTCGCTCTGGATGCCTCTCAGCAGGGGTTAATGTGCTGCGGCCGGATCCGCAGCCCACCCCCATTACAGTGAATTTGGGCCGGAGCACGTTCCGGCCCCACTCATGTACCTGCAGCAGCACGGATCCAGAGGGACCCTTCACCCGCTGGATCCAGGAAGTAGCCTTACATTCCACTCTAATGAACAGTTGTAGCTACATGGGAATAGTTTGGGGCTGGAGGATCCCGTTCCTAACCACTAGTGCTCTTACTGCAGCTGCACTCCCACGTAGATTGGATGAAAAATAAATTAAATATGTTTTACACTTAATAGAGGCTGCAGGTACTTCAGGGGCCATCCTGCCTCGACGGTGGTGATGCCGTCGTTGACGGTGCTCTGCAACATAAAAATGTATACAATTGTTAGATGATGACTCTTTTTAATACTAACACATACTACTATTAAGATATTATGGGTGTGAGAGGGGGGCCATATCATATTTTTTTCTAAAAATTACGCTATTTGTACGCTCATGCGTACGTCTTCTAAGAAGTTGCATACATTTTTAAATGAAAGTTCGTTAATGCGCGAATGTTCGCTAATAGCACATAATAACGTATATTTTGTACGCAAATACAACAAATCTATTCGTCGAATATACGAATCTTAGGAAAAGTTTGGTGAATGTTCGGCGAATAATTTTTTGAATGATTCGCTCATCTCTAGTATCTAATATCAGAAAACATAAAGGGAATTTGAAATCCTAGGTCACCATAGATATGGGACATTCTCTCATTTAAATCTTGGAGACCAAACCAGTTTTGTCCTTAAAGGAATTGTCCCACAAAATATATTTAACATTTTTCAAATCAGCACCTGGATCTGAATACCTTTATAATTGCATGTAATTAGAAACCTGATATAACCACTGATTTATACAATGAAATCTGTGTATAGCTCCATCTGCTATTTGTTCTTTTTCTTGTTTTTATGTCCTGCTTACTGAGAAGTCTGCACATGCTCAGTTTCATCTTTCAACTGCCTCCTGAGTTATAATAGGGAGAGCATGGACACGCCCCTTTAGCTGCAGCAGGAAAGATACTCCCCCTGAGTTGTCAGCTTGATATAAATCTAGCACAGTAATATATTGTAAGCCCTCGCGGGCAGAGCCCTCTCTCCTTGTGTACCAGTTTGTAACTCATCTTGTCCATGCTTAGTGCAATTGTCTGTATTTATATCCCTTTTAATATGTACAGCGCTATGGAATGAATGGCGCTTTAATAATAATAATAATAATAATAATAATAATAATAATAATAATGAATAGGGAGATCTCTGGATCCATGTGAGGTACAGGGCTGGTTCTAGATTTGTTATAAAGAGATCACCATGTACTATATGATGTCTGATTTTCATGTTTTACATTAGTCATGGGAAAACCACTTTAAGAACCCAAATCATTGAACTTGTTATTGTTATAAGGGATGAGTTACGCTTTCTTTCAGAATCATTTTGGTGTACATGTTTTTTCACAGTTATTTTTAATGCAATTTTTTATAACATTTTTAAATTCTATGTTTTTTATTATACATTAATATAAGTTTATATAAAAAATATATACATACCTGTCTACTGACAATTACACAGGGAATTGTAAGGTTATATATATGTATGCCATATCTCCAACATAAGCAACGGATCCCATATCTCCAACATAAGCAAAGGATATCCATACAATATGATCCTATTCTGTGATCAGCCATGATTAATGCAGATTTATAAATGCAGTCCTCATTTACCTTAAAGGGGTTGTCACACAAAAATATTCTACAGTTTTCAAACTTCCACCTGGATCCGAATACTTTTGTAAATGAGTGTAATAAAAATTTTGTATAACCACTTAGTTATTCAATACAATGTATCTGTTTATCACCACCTGCTGTTTGTTCTTGTTCTATGCAAACCCCATCCCAAGCAGTGGGTGAACACATGGAGACATACAGCATGAAAATATTGTGATAGGGTATCAACAAATCCTGGTTTCTTTTCAAAGCTAAGGCTCTCAAATCAAGAGAAAAGGAAGAACATATCTATCTGTCTTATGTCCTATGCCTACCAGATATGGCAGGAACATTTCTGTCAGACGCGTCTTTCTGCCATTCTGCAGGGTTACAAGGTTAAATAGCAAATTCCTCTTCCAGGAAGTTGCCCAAGTATTTAGTTAGC
The DNA here is from genome assembly GCA_900303285.1 of Rhinella marina. Classification (NCBI taxonomy): domain Eukaryota; kingdom Metazoa; phylum Chordata; class Amphibia; order Anura; family Bufonidae; genus Rhinella; species Rhinella marina. Next base: position 139,258 of record ONZH01003837.1, on the reverse strand, counting down.
AAAGGTGCAATAGCAAAGATGTTCTGTTCTGATCGTCTGTGTTTGAACCAGCCTGCTTGACCATTCTGTTTGCCTGCCGCCTGCATTGACCTCTGGACCTGTCTGACCCTGAGCCTGTCTGATTCTCTGTACCACACTACTATCTGATACTGGCTTCTGGCTTGTCTCTGACCACGCTTCAGCTTCTTCCTCTCACAATCATCATCATCATCATCATCAGCTGCTGCCTTTACTCCAGTCTTCTCTGCAATACCAGATCCCACTAATGTGTTTGCTACCTGCTTTCTGTCTTGTCTCCTGTGAGAGTGTTGAATAACACTCCAGCGGTTGGTGGCTGCCATCCCTTGGTTGACACAAAGGATCCACACTCTGGTTTGACCAGTAGGTCCCACCCCCTGGTCATAACACTATCTATCTATCTATCTATCTATCTATCTACATATGTATTTATCTATCTATTGACTCATATCTATCTATCTATCTATCTATCTATCTATCTATCTATCTATCTATCTATCTATCTATCTATCTTTTTAAATATATCCATTGACTACCCATTGTTCATGTCTATTTGCTTTTACATTTTTTTCTCTATCACTTCTCAAATGTCTTTAAAAGAATAAGCTTTGATACCCTGGGAACTGATTTTTCTGATACTTTTAAAAAAGCGAAACATTGTCTATTCAAACTAATCTACACTATTACGCTTTAATGCGCAATTCTCTAACCTTATATTCCTTTCTGACCATGAAGACCATCTCACTTTGTTGATGGTGTTGAACAATTTCTTTTTATTTAACATGACTACAGGTCTAGAGAGGGTAAATAGTAGCGGTCTTCACCGCTGTTTGCCATCTACATCACGAAAGAAGAGAAGCAAAAGAATGCAAAGCAGATTTCCTGTCTTATTCCTATGAAATTCATTCTATGAAAGATTATTTACTGTGACAATAATCACAATGTTCATTTCACAATGGTTCTCAAACCATGGGGATGTTCCAAGTGAATTTATGTACCAGACGCCACATCATCTGTTTTTCTGTTTAACTACCTATTAAAATATTCCATTTCACATTCCAATGAGCTTTACTAGTGGTGCCATATGCATTTTAATAACTTAGGAACGTATAACGGGACAAATCCATAGGGTATAATGGCCCCACAGATTTCCTCTCATCTTCTATACAGCTATCATGGGCAGAGGGTCTCTGGAAACAGATGTCCCTTATTGTATTTTCAACTCAGTTTTATTCTCTGACCTACTGTGTCACAATTTAGGAATTAGGTATAAAGGGTGCAGAATTAACAGTTACACCTAGGACCTGGTGTTTGAAATACCCAAATACTGGCAATAAGAATCTAATTTATTATCTAATTTCTTCAAATGTGAAACTTTTTTGAGTAATCCCACACAAATCATTTTTTTTTATTTTAATGCAATGTGTTATTAAGAAGTGGGTTTTTTATATTTTTATTTTTTACCACCAGCTACCATCTGCTAACCCATAGGAATAAATATCACTGTCACTTTGACATTATCAACGCTGTCTTGGTTTTAATGATCTTGAAAGAGATTGGATACTGTTCTAGGAGACCTCAGAGTGTCATACACTGTTCAAGGTAATTTGGGCACTTTCGATTCAGGTCCAATTTATTTGGGCCAAATCGAATCTGACAGCTGATTCTACCGAATCAGACCTGAAATCAATTTTGGGAAATTCTCTCATTTCTACCAAATATCCATCCAACACATAAGAAAACACTGATATTATAAAAGGCACATGGTTTGTAGGGACCCTGTTACAAATGTAGCATTGGTGGCCAGATGCTTCAAGTTAGGCCTCTGGTCCAGTCCATATACACTTAGGGTAATACTATGACTGGGGCTTTATACGTTCTCTAGATATTAGTCAAGTTTGCATCTTAATTCTGTCTAGTGACCTCTGTAGTGACCCTTCTCCCTAGCTGAGCTCAGCAAGTGCTTGGTTTTGGAGGAGATTCATGTAAATTTCAGTACAGTATAAACATATTTGATGGAAGAAAATTCCAATTTGCGTGCCATTGGAAGGCTGCACCCATAAAGAAGGATGACATTGACAGAGACTAAGTGATTTAATGGGGACCTGCTATCTGTTCTGTTCCTCATTTATTGCTATTAGACTTTTTTATTGAATTTGCAACTGGGTGTAACCAACTGGAGTATGTCATTGACCAGTCTCACACTGACAGCACTGATTGGACAATGTCTGCCCTTGGTCACAGCTATAAATTCATTTATAAACTTCTAATAGCAACCTAGTTATATGAAAAGATGCTTAATAGAGATGAGCGAGCACTAAAATGCTCGGGTGCTCGTTATTCAAGTTGAATTTTTCCCGATGCTCGGGTGCTTGTTTCGAATAACGAACCCCATTGAAGTCAATGGGAGACTTGAGCATTTTTTTGCAGGGATCGGAGCTCTGCATAGTGAAGGTTGCGTGAAAACCTAGAAACCTCAGAAAATGATGGAAACACCACGGAAATGGACAGGAAACAGCAGGGGCAGCATGCATGGATGCCTCTAAGGCTGCCTAATTGTACCATTATGCCAAATTCTGGGCAACAGCCTGGTGGTGACCCTCAAGACAATTGTGCTGACCCAGACCATGATGGGCAAGGGACATGCCCATCACATGTTTGTAAAGCACCCAACTAAGTGCAACGAAGGTCCATCACCGCCTGTGGGTGACACCAGTGCCCATGCTGTCACTGCTGTCCTTTCTCCCGCCCCACAACGCAGGCATAAGCCTGACACAGCGTGGTGACAGCTTGGTGACCAAGTTAGATTGAGGTAGCAGGTGAACCACCCAAAAATTTACCCTGACACAGCATGGCGGTGAACCCAGAGTGACCAAGTGAGTCTGAGGTAGCAGGTGAAGCACTTAAAATTTTACCCTGACACGGAATGGCGGTGAACGTCAGACGCCGCCTGCATGAGATTAGGGATAGAGCTGCTGTCTGTCAGGGAGAGTGTTAGGGCCTCAATTTAGATTTTGGTTAGGCAGGAATCACCCACAAAGAACCCAACAGCCCTTCTAAGGGCTACAAGCGCCTTTTTTTTGGCTCCTCCTGACTAATGCATGAGATTAGGGATATAGCTGCTGTCTGTCAGGGAGAGTGTTAGGGCCTTAATTTAGATGTTGGTTAGGCAGGAATCACCCACAAAGAACCCAACAGCCCTTCTAAGGGCTACAAGCACCTTTTTTTTTGGCCTCCTCTTGGCTGCTGGCTGGGACTTGTAGTGCATCTACCGCTAACGACTGGTGGCAGAAGGGACACCACATGGTCTACACAGACCCAAAAGAAATTGCCCAAAGTCCTCTCAGTACATTTTTTTTCTCTCAGTTATATATCCTACAGTGCAGTACATAATTCTGTCATGTGCTGCACACTAGCCGGAGTCTAGAAAATATACATTTTTTTCTCTCATTCATATATCCTACAGTGCAGTACATAATTCTGTCATGTGCTGCACACTAGCCGGAGTCTAGAAAATATACATTTTTTCCTCTCATTCATATATCCTACAGTGCAGTGAAAAATTGTGTGGTGTGCGTTACACTAGCGGCAGTCTAGAGAATAGGTTTTTTCTCTCAGATACATTTAATACAGTCCAGTGAAAAATTCTGTGGTGTGTGGTACACAATCTGCAGTCTAGAGAATACGTTTTTGGCCTCAGATATTAATTCGACAGTTTAGTGATTACACAAAATGATGAAACCAAAGGGCTAAGAGTTGAGGATGTGGCCGTCCAAGTGATGTAGGGGGGTAGAGGCCGTGGTCCTGGGCAGGGTGACACAGTACCTACTGATGAGGGAGCAGTGGAACGCCGCAGAGTTTCGCTCCCTAGCTTCATCTCGCAACTTACAAGGTCACGTGGTACACCACTATTGAAACCACAACAGTGCGAACAGGTGATGACGTGGATAGCGGATAATGTGTCCAGTAATTTATCCACCACCCAGTCTTAAACACAGTCCACCCACTTTAGCCAAGGGAGTAAACCTCTGGCTCCTCCAGCTCAACCTCCTTCCCCCCAGGAGTAGGATGAGGAGGAAGAGGAGGAAGAAAAGAAGACTGTTGGCGAGACTGAAGAGGGTACCTATGCTCATTCCTTCTTATCTGTTGAGCATGTATGGGCTAAAGAGGAGGAGTTGGAGGAGGAGAAGGAAATGGAGAGTCAGCCTATTGAGGAGATTATTGCGTGTTGGGACTCTGGGGCACATGGCTGACTTCATGTTAGGCTGCCTTTCCCGTGACCCTCGCGTTAGAAGCATTTTTGACAACACCGATAACTGGGTGTTCACCCTCCTGGACCCCAGGTACAAGCAGAACTTTTCCACTCTCATTCCTATAGAGGAAAGGAGTATGAGAGTGAATCAATATCAACAGTCCCTAGTGCACAAGCTGAAACTATCCTTCCCATCTGACACCGCTAGCGGCAGAGGACGTAGTTCTGTGGGCCAACTAGCGGGGGAGAGGAGGGGAGCAGGCAGCTTGTCAAGCACTGGCAGGGGAACACTCTCCAAGGCCTTTGCAAGTTTTATGGCACCCCAGCAAGACTTTGTCACCCGTCCCCCAGTAGGTGGGAGCTGTTCAGAAAGATGGTGAGGGAGAACCTAGGTGACCATACCAACATCCTGTGTGATCACTCTGCTCCATACAACTACTGGGTTGCAAAGCTGGACACGTTCCTCGAACTGGCGCTGTACGCCTTGGAGGTGCTGGCCTGCCGTGCCGCTAGCGTGTTGTCAAAGCAGGTCTTCAGTGCAGCTGGTGGCATCATCACTGATTAGCGTACACGCCTGTCAACTGACAGCGCTGACAGGCTGACGATTATTGAAATGAATGCAGATCCAGAATGCAAATCTCCACCGGGGGAAAGCAGCTCAACATGAAGATTCTTTATGTATCCTCTTCTCCTCCTCCTCCTCCTCCTCCTCTTCGAACACAAATGCTGAGCAAACAGGCAATGTCTCTGAGGGCCAACTGGCGCTCTTTACAAACAATGTTTACGGAGAGCCACCTACAGGCCCTCTATCCAATAAATTTTTTAGGAGCGTCAACTACAGACACTCAAAAACAATTTTATAGGAGGGTCAACTACAGACACTCCTAAACAATTTTTCGGGAGGCTCACCTACAGCCATTTGACTGCAATGTCAGTCTGACCAATGCATTTGTGGTGTCACTGCCATGCTGTGTCAGTGTAAAATTTTATGTGCTTCACCTGCTACCTAAGTGTAACTTGGTCACTCTGGGTTCACCGCCATGCTGTGTCAGTGTAAAATTTATGTGCTTCACCTGCTACCTGAGTGTAACTTGGTCAGTCTGGGTTCACCGCCATGCTGTGTCAGTGTAAAATTTTATGTGCTTCACCTGCTTCCTGAGTGTAACTTGGTCACTCAGGGTTCACCGCCATGCTTTGTCAGTGTAAAATGTTATGTGCTTCACCTGCTACCTGAGTGTAACTTGGTCACTCTAGGTTCACCTCGATGCTGTGTCAGTGTAAAATGTTATGTCCTTCACCTGCTACCAGAGTGTAACTTGGTCACTCTGGGTTCACCGCCTTGCTGTGTCAGTGTAAAATTTGATCTGCTTCACCTGCTACCTCAACTAACTTGGTCACTTGTTGATGTGAACACTAGAGTGCGGCTACTATACCGCACACGACAGAATTGTTCACTGGACTGTAGAATATATAACTGAGAAAAAACGTAGTCTTTAAATGGCGGCTATTGTACCGCAAAACACTCCACTTTTCACTGGACTGTAAAACATATAACTGAGAGGAAATACGTATTTTATAGACTGACGCTGCTGTGCAGCACACTAGAGAATTGTACACTGGACTGTAGTACATATAAATGAGAAAAAAACGTAGTCTTTAAATGGTGGCTATTTTACCGCAAACCACTACATTTTTCACTGGACTGTAGTATATATAACTGAGAAAAAACGTATTCCCTAGACTGACGCTACTGTACGGCACACTAAATAATTGTTCACTGCACTGTGGGACATATAATTTAGAGAAAAAACATATATTTCTACACTCCGGCTAGTGTGTAGCACACAACAGAATTTTTCACTGCACTGTATAATATATAACTGAGAGAAAAAACATAGTCTTTAGATGGCGGCTTTTGTACTGCAAACCACTCAATTTGTCCCTGCAATGTATGATATATAACTGAGAGAAAAAACATAGTCTTTAAATGGCGGCTTTTGTACCGCAAACCACTCAATTAGTCACGGCAATCTATGATATATAACTGAGAGAAAAAACGTATATTTTCTACACTCCGGCTAGTGTGCAGCACACGACAGAATTTTTCACTGCACTGTATAATATATAACTGAGAGAAAAAACATAGTCTTTAGACGGCGGCTTTTGTACCGCAAACCACTCAATTTGTCACTGCACTGTATAATATATCACTGAGAGAAAAAACGTAGTCTTTAGACAGTGGCTATTGTACCGCAAACCCCTCAATTTGTCACTGCAATGTATGATATATAACTGAGAGAAAAAACGTAGTCTTTAGACGGCGGCTTTTGTATCGCAAACCACTCCATTTTTCACTGGACTGTAATACATATAACTGAGAGAAAATACGTATTTTATAGACTGATGCTACTGTACAGTACACTACATAATTGTTTACTGGACTGGAGTACATATATCTAAGAAAAAACATAGTCTTTAAATGGCAGCTATTTTACCGTAAAGCACTCCATTTTTCACTGGACTATAGTACATATAACTGAGAAAAAAGGTAGTCTTTAAATGGCGGCTATTTTACCGCAAACGACTCCATTTTTCACTGGACTGTACAGTACATATAACTGAGAGAAAACGTAGTCTTTAAATGGTGGCTATTGTACCGCAAACCACTCCATTTTTCACTGCACTATAATACATATAACTGAGAGAAAATACGTATTTTATAAACTGACGCTACTGTACAGTACACTACATAAATGTTCACTGAACAGGAGTACATATAACTGAGAAAAAACATAATTTATAGAGTGACGCTACTGTACAGCACACTATAGAATTGTTCACTGGACTGTAGTATATATAAATGAGAAAGAAAAGTAGTCTTTAAATGGCGGCTATTTTACCGCAAAGCACTCCATTTTTCACTGGACTGTAGTACATATAACTGAGAAAAAACATAGTCTTTAAATGGCAGCTATTTTACTGCAAACCACTCAATTTTTCACTGGACTGTAGTACATATAACTGAGAAAAAACATATTTTATAGAGTGACGCTACTGTACAGCACACTACAGAATTGTTCACTGGACTGTAATATATATATATAAATGAGAAAAAAATGTAGTCTTTAAATGGCGGCTATTTTACCGCAAACCACTACGTTTTTCACTGGACTGTAGTACATATAACTGATAAAAAAACGTAGTCTTTAAATGGCGGCTATTGTACCGCAAATCACTCCATTTTTCACTGGACTGTAATACATATAAATGAGAGAAAATACGTATTTTATAGACTGACGCTACTGTACAGTACACTACATAATTGTTCACTGGACTGGAGTACATGTAACTGAGAAAAAACGTATTTTATAGAGTGATGCTACTGTACAGCACTCTACAGTATTGTTCACTGGACTGTAGTATATATAAATGAGAAAAAAACGTAGTCTTTAAATGGAAGCTATTTTACCGCAAACCACTCCATTTTTCACTGGACTGTAATACATATAACTGAGAGAAAATACGTATTTTACAGACTGACACTACTGTACAGCACACTATAGAATTGTTCACTGGACTGTAGTATATATAAATGAGAAAGAAACGTAGTCTTTAAATGGCGGCTATTTTACTGCAAAGCACTCCATTTTTCATTGGTCTGTAGTACATATAACTGAGAAAAAACGTAGTCTTTAAATGGCAGCTAATTTACCGCAAACCACTCCATTTTTCACTGGACTGTAGTACATATAACTAAGAAAAAACGTACTTTATAGAGTGACGCTACTGTACAGCACACTATAGAATTGTTCACTAAACTGTAATATATATAAATGAGAAAAAAACGTAGTCTTTAAATGGCGGCTATTTTACCGCAAACCACTACATTTTTCACTGGACTGTAGTACATATAACATATGACTACATATGACGCTACTGTACAGCACACTACAGAATTGTTCATTGCACTGTAGTATACATAACTGAGAGACAAAACGTATTCCCTAGACTGACGCTACTGTACAGCACACTAAATAATTGTTCACTGCACTGTAGGATATATAACTGAGAGAAAAAACGTATTCCCTAGACTGATGCTACTGTACAGCACACTAAATAATTGTTCACTGGACTGTAGTATATATAACTAAGAGAAAAAACGTAATCCCTAGACTGACGCTACTGTACAGTACACTACATAATTGTTCACTGGACTGGAGTACATATAAATGAGAAATAACGTATTCCCTAGACTGACGCTACTGTACAGTACACTACATAATTGTTTACTGGACTGTAGTGTATAGAAATGATAAAAAAACGTATTCCCTAGACTGCACTACAGATCCCAGCAAGCCAATGTACAGCAGCAGCACCAGCAGCAGCAAAAATGAGTACTGAGAGGACTTTGGGCAATTTATTTTGGGTCTGTGTGGACCACGTGCTGTCCCTTCTACCACCAGTCGCTGTGCACAGCGTGCAGCCAAGATGGCGATAGCTGCACTACAAGTCCCAGCCAGCAGCCAGGAGGAGACCAAAAAAAAGGTGCTTGTAGCCCTTAGAAGGGCTGTTGGGTTCTTTGTGGGTGATTTCTGCCTAACCAACATCGTAACACTCTCCCTGACAGACAGCAGCTCTATCTCTAATCTCATGCAGGCGGCGTATGACGCGAGCAGCGCGGGACCAGATTCTTATATTCCCAGGTCATCTGATCTGGCCAGCCAATCCCTGCTATCGACTTGTAGGGGTTCCACGTGATGCTAGGGGGTACCAAAGACTCTCCTGCATGTTTGTTGTCTGAGAAAAGGCGCCTAACATGCAGGAAGAGGAAGATGCCATTTCCTCGAGGATCGCGATATGCTCGTCCGAGTAGCGAGCATATGCGAATACCCTAATGCTCGAACGAGCACCAAGCTCGGACGAGTATGTTCGCTCATCTCTAATGCTTAAGCATGAGGAATAATATGATTTAGTAAGTCAGACATATCAAGAATGGTGACAGGTAGAAATAAGTAGATTTCTTTAATATGATGGTCCAATTTTGTAGACTCTACTACCTGATTCAATTTGGGTCTAAATAAGTATGACCCGGATTGAAGTGCTCTGATTGCTATTTAGAAAGAAATGCACTTTGTGACAAAGAAATTTGGCACAAAATGAATTTGTTTGTGAAATTCGGCGAAGCAACCAAATTGAAGTTTTATAAACTTTGTTCATCTCTAGTGGTGAACCCATAGAAATGGGGTTTCACTTGTGCAGTGACAGCTACCCCTTCATTGCTAAGAATCCAACTCTTCTGAATTTTTTGTTATTCAAGATTTGTATTTGCGACTCATAGTGCAACCTTATTCATTTCTATGGGATCATCACTACACTGTGATGCCCCTGAGATCCTGGTCTTGACAGCTGTCATGGGACCAAATGCTAAGGCACAAAATTTATTGCAAGCCAGCCAATATCAATATGTGATATAAAGTTAGTCAAAAGTATCTAGCTGTGCACCAAATTTATCATCCATCATCAGCTACGGTGATAAATTTGAAACTTCTATTCGAAAGCATATGCCATATGATAATAATCATGGTGCCCTGAATAAAGTTTCAGGTCGGTGGAAAATATTTTTCAGTTATCTATCTATCTATCTATCTATCTATCTATCTATCTATCTATCTATCTATCTATCTATCTATCTATCTATCTTTTAGCTGTACCATTTGACACTATTTATTCTAATTAAACTTGAGTATTATTCTTATGTCAATACAGTGCATCTATCCATCTATCTTGGTCTTAAACTGCAGGACCGTCTCTCATTCTTCCCTGCGTGTACTGCATTTGTTCAAGATCCTTTTCAGACGTGACAAGACACTTTGTGACATGTTGTATCTTCCTGGCCATATCAGCTTGGTTAAACAATGACATATTTACATGACAGTGTCCAAACTGACAATCTGCTATCATTTCTCCCAGTGTGCTAGAATGATTTATATGCATACTAATATTACTAATGTAGCTGGAGCTATTGTCTATGCCAACCAACATGTGAATACCTCCAGCTTTTCTGCTTATTTATTCACATCCCACACACAGAAAAAATGACATATTCCATTATGTTAAGATTGGCACACAATTCCTCACAGGTATATTGCATTACAATAGAAGTGGATGTCAAAGGGGCTATTTTGTAAGGAGCAAATAACTAATAATTGACTTAGCGGGTTTCAGAAGGAATAGAACGGACTTTTTATTCTTTTTGACAAATCAAATTGGAAATCAGTAGATGCAACAAATATCTTTGTGCCTTTTTTCTTCTGGTGAAATTAATGGACATGAGCGATGCTTCATGTAAATGAGCTTAGGAGAATGACATTCTACTGATCATTTTTGGAAACTATTAATACAGGTGACACCAGTGATGTAGTGAATGTATTCTAAAGGACAATATTTTTGTAGGGTTTTTTTTTTTTTTTTAATCATATGTTCATCCAAAAAATGTGTGAATTTGGCCAATGTCACATATAAACTATGCCATTAAAAAAAATCAAGGCTGTTGGCATAATGACATTTGCTCCAGTGAAGAAAATGAAGCCAATTATTAATAGCCTGTCACGAGGGGAAGGGAGGAAAGTGAGCCCTGACTGTAACCCCAACCACTGTCCCTGCCTACTTACAGTATAAGCCCTAGATGGCAGAACCGTAACTGGTCGACAGGCCCTGACCTGAGTAAGTGCAGGGGCAAGGAAAGGGGAAACAAAGGGAATAATAAACACAGACAGAACAAACACAATACAGAGTAGTCAACTAGCCAAGGGGTCGTATCAGGAGGTCACGTCAATACCAGGGGAAAAGCAAAGGCGAAGTCCAAGTCCACAAGCCGAAGTCTGAATCCACTGAAATCCAATAACTTGCAACAAAAACACCAGCACTGTACAGGAAAACCAATAACAGGCAACTTGTCTAGGCAGTTGCCATCTTTAAATAGCCCACACAGGATCATGTGATGTGGCCAGCATCACATGACCTGAGGCGGAGCATTGCAGCCAAAACAGTATGCAAAGTAGCCATGTGGTGTGATCAGCACCACATGGCTAAAAACTCAACAGATAATTAACTAATGAAGTGCTGGCTGATCAGACCAGCACTTCAATTCCCTACTGCTTGTCTCTAGGGGGACGGGAAGGACGCCGGACGCAAGTAGCACGCCAGGTCCTCCCCGCAGGTTGCTATGGAGACGAGGACGCATATCGTGTCCTCGCTCCATGTTACCAGCGGAAGTCCGGCGGCACAGCACTGGGGAAGCGCGCCGCCGGCTTCCCATCACAGTACCCCCCCCTTCACGAGGGGCCACCGGACCCTTAAACACGGGAGCCGGTTTCTCAGGATGCGCTCGATGGAAATTCCTGATGAGAGTATCAGCATGCATCCTGGTCAACGGTACCCAAGATCTGTCCTCCGGACCAAATCCTCTCCAGTGTACGAGATACTGGAAGGAATTCCGAACCTTTCTTACATCAATAATACTAGCAACCTCATGTTCCGCTTGTCCTGCCACCTGTACTGGAGGCGGAGGTTGATTCTCTGGACAAACGGGAGCAACATAATCCTTTAACAATGATTTGTGAAATACATTGTGGATGCGAAAAGATTCAGGTAGACACAGTTTAAAAGACACAGGATTAATCACCTTGGTGATCTCGTACGGACCAATGAACCGAGGCGCAAACTTATAAGAAGGTACTTTCATTTTTAGGTTTTTTGTCGAAAGCCACACTTTGTCCCCCACCCTGAAATCAACACCATTCGAGCGCTTCCTATCTGCCTTAATCTTTTGGGTCTCTTGGGCTTTTTTCAGGTTCGTTTGAACCTGCGCCCAAACTGTGCACAGTTCTTGAGTAAAAGAGTTGACCTCTGGAACAACAGATGTAGACAAGGAAAAAGAACCAAAACGCGGATGGAAACCCATATTACAAAAGAACGGCGATATCCCAGAGGATGTATTAACCCTGTTATTTATGGCAAATTCGGCGAGAGACAAATATCTAGACCATTGATGTTGGTTGTCCGCAACATAACATCTAAGAAATTGTTCAACAGATTGATTAAGGCGCTCAGTCTGACCATTAGTCTCTGGATGGAAGGCCGACGAAAAAGACAAGGAAATATCAATCTTATGACAAAAGGCCTTCCAAAACCTGGAGACAAATTGCACACCCCTGTCTGATACAATGTTTTCCGGTATACCATGAATTCTTACAATGTGATCAATAAACAGAGAGGCCAAAACTTTTGCAGTAGGTAATTTACACAATGAGATGAGATGACACATTTTACTGAACCTGTCCACTACCACCCAAATCACAGTTTTACTATCAGAACACGGCAGGTCAGTGATAAAATCCATAGACAAGTGGGACCATGGTCTATCAGGAATGGGTAATGGATGTAGCTCACCCATAGGACGCGTCTTAGGATTCTTGGACCTGGCGCATGTGCTACAGGAAGTTACAAAGGCCTGAACATCCCTAGAAATAGAAGGCCACCAAAATTCCCTAGAAATTAACTCTTTAGTGGCATTAATACCTGGATGTCCACATAACACGGAGTTGTGACACTCACCCAGCAGCCGCAAACGTAATTGAGCCGGCACAAATAACTTATCTGTGGGAGTGTCAGGCGGAGCCAGATGTTGTCCCGCCGAAATTTCAGAAGTCAAATCAGCTGTGGCGGCTGCCACAATGATGTCAGCAGGCAGGATGGGTTCAGGCGGGCCCTCAGGAAGTTGACAAGCATGGAAGCTTCTTGACAGGGCATCCGCCTTAATGTTCTTACTTCCGGGCCTGAAGGTAACACAAAAATCAAAACGAGTAAAAAACAAAGCCCACCTTGCCTGTCTAGGATTTAACCGCTTAGCTGATTCCAGAAACATCAGATTTTTGTGATCCGTGAGGACCATGACACGATGTAATGCCCCCTCCAAGAAATGACGCCATTCCTCAAAAGCCCATTTAATAGCTAATAATTCCCTGTTGCCGATGTCATAATTCTTTTCGGCAGGCGAGAATTTGCGTGAAAAAAAAGCGCATGGCTTGAGATTAGTTAAAGTGGAGGATCCCTGAGACAGAACAGCTCCAACGCCATCCTCAGAAGCATCAACCTCCACTATAAAGGGCTTAGTTTGGTCGGGTTGGATCAAAACAGGAGCATTAATAAAAGATCTTTTAAGAGATTCAAACGCCTCTATGGCTGCCGGGGACCAATTGGCCAGATCTGCTCCCTTACGAGTCAGATCCGTAATGGGCTTGGCCATAACCGAGAAATTTTTAATAAATTTACGGTAAAAGTTAGCAAATCCTAGAAAGCGCTGGAGCGCCTTTAGGGAGGTAGGTCGTACCCAATCTAGGATGGCTTGTACCTTTGCTGGGTCCATTTTAAAAGAAAAAGGGGTGAGGACATAACCTAGAAAGGCCACCTCCTGGACACCAAACGTACACTTTTCCCCTTTAACAAATAATTGATTTTTGCGTAACACCTCCAGCACCTGTCTAGTGTGAGAGACATGTGATTCCCAATCAGCCGAAAAAATGAGAATATCATCAATATAGACAATCATAAACCTCCCCAAAAACGGTCTAAAAATATCATTGACAAAATTTTGAAAAACAGCCGGTGCATTACTCAACCCGAAAGGCATCACTTGGTACTCATAGTGACCCTCTGGGGTATTGAAAGCTGTCTTCCATTCATCCCCCTCCCTGATCCTAATCAAATTATAGGCCCCTTTTAAGTCCAGTTTAGAGAACCAGCAGGCTCCTTGGACCTGGTTCAATAAATCTGGAATAAGGGGCAGGGGGTACCTGTTTTTTACTGAAATTTTGTTCAGTTCCCTGTAATCAATACACGGCCTTAACCCTCCATCCTTTTTACTGACGAAGAAAAACCCCGCCCCCATTGGTGATACTGAAGGCCTGATATGACCCTTAGCCAGACTTTCAGTAAGGTACTCCTTCATGGCCTGACGTTCTGGGGCTGAAAGATTATAAATACGGCCCTTGGGATATTTAGACCCTTCAATGATCTCAATGGAACAATCATAAGGCCGATGGGGAGGAAGGAAGTTAGTCTCAGACATAGTAAACACATCTAAAAAGTCTCTGATATACTCTGGAAGGACAAGAGACTCGACAGTGGTTCCAGCTTGCAGTATAGACTTACAGCACTGGTTACACTTAGACCCCCATTTTTCCAATTCACCTGATGACCAATTGATTACCGGATTGTGGTCCTGTAACCAAGGCAAACCCAGGACAAGATCAGCAGGTAAATTCTTTAATACTAGGAATGAACAAACTTCAGAATGAGAGACCCCTACAGTAAGGGTAACCTCAGGAGTACAAAATTCTACCCTCCCGTTACCCAGAGGTGTGGAATCAAGAGCAATAATTTGTATAACACCCTTCAACGGAATTGTAGGAATCCCTACAGCCTGAGCAAAATCAGAGTCAATAAAATTAGAGGCAGATCCGGAATCCACAAATGCTTCACCTGAACCCTTACACAAATTATGCGAAATCGTAATAGGTAACAAAAATTTCTTTCTTACCACCCTGGGTGAAACCTTATTCCTCGGAAGAGACTTCTTTGAGGCTGGAAGTCTTGGACACTGCTGGAGCCAGTGATCCATTTCTCCACAGTAGAAACAAGCTCCCTTGAGGCGTCTCTGGTCCCTCATAGTTAGCCCTAGTTGCATAGGCTCTTCCAGGACTTCAGCAGGAGGAGGTCTCTGAGTGGGAGCATCAGGCGAAACGACCACTTGAGGAGCAGTCCGACGTTCTCTCTGTCTCTCTCTGAATCGTCGGTCGAGTCTAATAGCTAGAGTCATAGTCGCGTCTAGGGTGTCTGGGGAGGGGTAACTAACAAGTAAATCTTTTAAGTGGTCGGACAGTCCCACCTTAAACTGACTCCTCAAAGCAGGATCGTTCCACTCAGAGGACACACACCATTTACGGAACTCCGAACAGTAATCCTCGACAGGACGGTTACCCTGGCGAAGAGATCTAAGTTGATTTTCGGCAACTGCGGCCATGTCAGTCTCTTCATACAACAGCCCTAAGGCCTGAAAAAATGCCTCCACAGAAGAAAGACATGGAGAGTCAGATGGTAATGAAAAAGCCCACTCCTGCGGATCCCCTTGCAGTAAGGATATGATTATACCGACCCTTTGCTGCTCCGAACCCGAGGAATGAGGGCGCAAACGGAAATAAAGCTTGCAGCTCTCCTTAAAGGACCTGAAAGTCTTTCGGTCCCCCAAAAACCGATCAGGTAACTTAATATGGGGTTCAATATTGGGGTTAGGCATGGAGGGAACGGCTGCAGGTACAGACTGCAGCTGCTCCTGATGTTGGAGTCTCTCAGCTAGATCCTGGATCATCTGAGCCATGTTACTCATTTGATCCGTGAGGACTCTAAACGGCTCCATGAAGGTAGGCCTGTTATTCTGTCACGAGGGGAAGGGAGGAAAGTGAGCCCTGACTGTAACCCCAACCACTGTCCCTGCCTACTTACAGTATAAGCCCTAGATGGCAGAACCGTAACTGGTCGACAGGCCCTGACCTGAGTAAGTGCAGGGGCAAGGAAAGGGGAAACAAAGGGAATAATAAACACAGACAGAACAAACACAATACAGAGTAGTCAACTAGCCAAGGGGTCGTATCAGGAGGTCACGTCAATACCAGGGGAAAAGCAAAGGCGAAGTCCAAGTCCACAAGCCGAAGTCTGAATCCACTGAAATCCAATAACTTGCAACAAAAACACCAGCACTGTACAGGAAAACCAATAACAGGCAACTTGTCTAGGCAGTTGCCATCTTTAAATAGCCCACACAGGATCATGTGATGTGGCCAGCATCACATGACCTGAGGCGGAGCATTGCAGCCAAAACAGTATGCAAAGTAGCCATGTGGTGTGATCAGCACCACATGGCTAAAAACTCAACAGATAATTAACTAATGAAGTGCTGGCTGATCAGACCAGCACTTCAATTCCCTACTGCTTGTCTCTAGGGGGACGGGAAGGACGCCGGACGCAAGTAGCACGCCAGGTCCTCCCCGCAGGTTGCTATGGAGACGAGGACGCATATCGTGTCCTCGCTCCATGTTACCAGCGGAAGTCCGGCGGCACAGCACTGGGGAAGCGCGCCGCCGGCTTCCCATCACATAGCCACACATATTTGAATATATTGGCTACTTATTCTTATTGTAGACTTTGTTTAACCCTTTCAGGGTCACTTGTATTTTGGAATAATACATTCTGAAGGTAAGTATGTTTCCACTTTCTACATTTTATTTATTTCAGTAGTCAGGTGTTACACTTTAGCCTTTCTTATGATCTCAAAATGCAGCCGGTGGGTTTCTAAAGGAATAGAAGTGACTTTTTATCCTTTTTGGCAAATCAGAGAAATGGAATAATTTTTGGTTATTTCACTTTGGACTTTAATGTACCTAGTATAACAAACGTACAATGTAAAATAATTGTAATATAATAACAAAAAATGATAATAAATCTCCAGAATATAAAGATAATAAACATGCACCCTTCACTTACACTGTATTTTAGCCATTGCAGCCCATGTTCCCTTCTCAGGGCTCATGCACACAAACATTTTTTCTTTTGGTGTTCATTCTGTTTGTTTTTTTCTTGTTTTTTTTTTTTTTTTGCAGACCATATAAGGAACCATTTACTTCAATTGGTCTGCAAAAAAAAGTTACTTCATGTGCATTTTGTTTCCTCATGTCCATTCCGCAAAAAATAGAACATGTCCTATAATTTGTCCACATTATGGACAAAGAAAGGACTGTTCTATTGGGGCCAGCTTTATGGCAAAATACTGAATGTACACAGACGTCATCCATATTTTTTGTGGATCCGTTTTTTGTGCGAGCCCTTATACCAAAGCACATTTTAGTTCTGATGAATCAGACTTGGATGACTACACTACCTAGCAGTCTGGGTGGCACATCACTAATATGTAGAGTTTAATATTTGCATGCAAAGTGTCTGCCTTTGGAAGTTCTGTAGTTTGCATTTAAGCATATAGAAATAGATTACTTTTTCATTAAGTGAAACCCTATTCTCCTGAGACAAGAGACTGG
Organism: Rhinella marina; assembly: GCA_900303285.1. NCBI lineage: Eukaryota > Metazoa > Chordata > Amphibia > Anura > Bufonidae > Rhinella > Rhinella marina. The sequence continues at coordinate 121,840 of ONZH01003837.1, read as the reverse complement.
TCTGGATATTTAGTTTTAATAATATTAGATTGTTGCCAGCAATAACACCAATTTAAAATCACACTTTAATATCCTCAGACTGTTACTGTAGTTGTATATTAGAAACATGACATTGTCTCCAAAGGAATTTACACATGAAATTTGATGCAAAAAAAGTAATAAAAACAATAATAAGCAAAGTCAATTTCCCTTAATGGGAATCTTCCATGAAACGGTAGCAATATTCTAAGATAATATACTTGTAATATAAAATTGTGGAACAGGACTAGTAGCTATACAAACAGGACATTTAAAAGCCCAATTAGATATGACAATTCTCGCATCTATTTAACAATCCATACAAAAACTTTCAAATTTAGTAGAAACTAGCTGAAGGACCTGGCTTCGCCCAGGTATATTTAATTTATTTAATTTACTGTTTGTGTGTCGTTAAAAGATATTGAGAGTGACCTCTACAGTCCCCACCCCTTTAACAGTGACCTCTACAGCAGCCCGCCCCTTTAACAGTTACCTCTACAGCGGCCAGCTCCTTTAACAGTGACCTCTACAGCAGCCTGCCCCTTTAACAGTGACCCCTACAGCGGCCCGCCCCTTTAACAGTGACCTCTACAGCAGCCTCACCGGCCATTCCCCCAAACATGAAACAGCACCCCCAGTTCCCATGAAGACACACCACTAAACATGAGGCCACGCCCCCCCCCTGGCTCCGTGAAGACGCGGAGGAGAAGCTGTCTGAGTGTGAGCTACTGAAAGGGTGGACATCCCTGTGTCTGTCCAGGCACTGCGTCGGATGGAGAACAGGTAGCCAGAAAACTGGACTGTCCAGCCTAAAGCCGGACATCTGGCCACCCTAACATCAGCCTGCCCCTATGGTGGCCAAAGGTGTTGTTTTAGGCTGGACAGTCTGGCTTTCAGACTCCCTGTCCTCTGTCATGCACAGGGCCTGGATGGACACAGGGATGTCCTTTTGAACAGCTCACTCTCAGCAGCAGCACTGTGCAGTCTGAGCAATGAGCTGCAGGGAGAAAGGCACCCTCCCCCCACCCCTGCAGCTGACAGAAGGTGATTTTTAACTATATTTTTAATCCCGGTCAACTGCGGCATGGAAGGGGCGTGGCCTGAGTCAGGGGCGTGACTTAGTGGGATCTGGGGGTGGTGCTTTTAAGTCCTTCTTTTGACGGTGGCCTGAATTATAGGTCGATGCCATAGTAATTTAGGAGGAAGGTGGGTAGCAGTGGAAGAAAACATCTTTTATTACTACTGAACGGTAAATATGTGAAATTTACATTATATGAGGTAATGATTGATAATGAGTTAGTCTAAAACATAAGTTATATTTATGATAACCGGAATACCCCTTTACCATTGTCATCCACAGTGCTCTGCCTCTTTAATGCAGACCTACAGCAGTGAACTGTCTAGGTTGTCATAGAAACCTGGTGTGTGCCTGTGAGCTTCTATTGGCTGATAAGGGTCATGTGACCAGGCTACTATTGGCTAATGCATTTTTTGGGAATATCTCAGGAATAGTATGTCCTGGAGAGCTGAAAACTGTTCTAAAACCTTCCCAGACACCTGATGTACATGTGTGCCAAATTTTGTGATTGTAGCTGTAGCGATGCGGATTCCTTTAGCGGACACACACACACAGCTTTGTATATTAGATATAGTAGATACAAACACACAATGAAACCTCTTTGAGATGTCTACTATAAATTACATTCAAAAATTGTCTTTTAAGTTGAAGGTCTTCTTAACGAATATGGCCAGTATGCTTAATATCAGGTGGGACTGACAACCTATTTCAGAAATTTAGGTTAAGATAAGGGGACACTCTTCTCAAATAGGTGGTCTTTGGACAATTTTCACATTAAGTGCATACAGAGATGTAGCAAAATTTAAAAGAATGCTATTAATGGGGGGCACATTGCTCTACACTTGATGCCAAAAAACATATGAGCGCTATGTTAATGGCATGCATCTTGGTGGTTCTTTTAAACGTTGCTACATCTGTAATTTCTTCAAATTCTTATCAGTTTGATCATTTATTTCAAATGAGCATTTATGACTTGTTAGTCAAAAACAGTGTAGGGTTATGGGATACAGATTGACTAGTCAAAGCAGGAGAAGCAACAGTCTACATATGCCCTGAAACTAGCATTTTTAGGGGAAAAAAAACTTAAAAGAAATTAAATAAAGACCAATATAATTTTTTTAGCACAAAATAAATAGTGCAATAAAAAATGGCCCAAAAGGTGTCCATAGCCTTTAAAGTGCTTCTCCAGGAATTAAACATTGATGACCTGTCCTTAGGATAGGTCGTAAATACCAGATCATGAAGAGTTTGACCTATCATACTCCACCATTCACCCCTTTGAGAGTAGCTCTGGTGCTGGAAATAGGCATCAAAACCACACAGTTCAATCCACTGTATAGTGAATACAGCTGGTTACGGCAATCTCATTTACAGTAATGGGAGCAGCATTGCAATAATCAGTTCCATCTACAACACAATAGATGGAGCTGTATAGTTCCTGCAGTGGAACTACTGTACTCCCAAACAGCTGTTGGGCAGGTTTGCATGATGTCGGATCCCACCAATCTGACTTGATTATTTATGCTAAGTACACTAGGTCATCAACTGTTAAATCCCATAGAATCTTTTTAAGATTCTATGGGATTTTCATATAGATAAAAGTGGAGTTGTTTTTAGAATAAATTAGTTATGGTTTCCTTATCTGATACAATTTGTTTAATAACCCTAATTCTCAGGGATATCTTTTTCCCAAAATGTAGACCAATAATTCAATGTTACTCTGCAGAAAAAAGATAAATTTCCATATTTTTCACTGACATTACATTAGATCCTGATTCATTCTTGTAATATTATACTAATTGGATGGAGCAATGGAAAAGCATTGTGAAATGCTGTATTGTCATCATGACGTCAGTGTTAATTGGCTCATTGGCAACTGTGTTGACAGCAGCTACTTTATCATCTTAATAAGATGCAAAAGATTAAAATTAAATGACTTAAGTACAGTATTAGAGCCTACTTATTTGGCCTTGATGACTCCAAATCAAGTATGGCTCAAGAGAATGAAGTATATTTGTAATTAGTAATAGACAGAGCTTCAAACCACATTGATGCAGGTGAGGGACATACCTTAGAATAATATGAACATGGAAAAATTAGGCATATTCCTTATTGATTAAGGTTAAATGAAAAAATAAATATATCTATTGAAAGCAAACAGCAGCACCCTGCAAAATTATGTGAGCCCATCTGCCACAACAACCTCAGGGTACTTTCTAGAGATGAGCGAATATATTTGTAAAGATTCGTTATCCGCACGGATATTTGCATGCTCGTAAGTATTCGTTACTCGGCCGAGTAGCGTGTTAAATTTGTGTTTTTTTTTAACTCCTCCCTCCATGTTTAGCGCCTATTTCTTAGCCAATAAACATGTAGGGAAGCCTGGGGGACCTTCTGCCATGACTTACTACCTTTTCTACATGTCTAGGAGTGATTGCCTGCCTGCATCAGGTGACGTGCTATTATATATATGCGTACGCCTGGGGCTCGGATCACACACCTTGTGGTTTTAGGAGAGGGAAAGAGTGTGCGTGTGATAGGGATAGCGAAAGCATATGAAATAGGAGAATATTCGTTTCTATAAGGCAGGGAACTGCATTTGTGACCCTACAGCTTGCAAGTGGTGATGGTTTCACTGTCTTGAATTCATACGCAACAGCGTATAGAGTAAATTACATGTAGCAATAGCGTACGCTTTATCGGACAAGGTCCTGTCGCTCCTTGCACTGTCTCTGCCTGCTCCATGCACGCTGCCCCTGGTGTTCCCTATCCATTTCCGTGGTGTTTCCATCAGTTTCAGAGGTTTTCAGGTGTTTAGGCAACCTTGCCTGTGAAGAACTTTGGTCCCCTGCAAAAATCCTTGTATCTCCCATTGACTTCAATAGGGTTCGTTATTCGGTACGAATATACAAACCTTTGGAAAAGTTCGTACCGAATACCGAGCACACAAGCATTTTAATATTCGCTCATCTCTAGTACTTTCACATGTGCGTTATTGCTGGATCCGTCAGAAGATCAGCAAAAACGCATTCACTATATAATACAACCATCTGCATCTCTTCAGAACGGAACCAGTTTTATTATCTCTAAAATGACCAAGACGGATCGGCACTAAAACAATTTTAAGTCAATGGGCGCGGGATCTATTTTCTTATGTGTCTTGATCAGTAACCCATGACGCACTACGAAAAAAAAAAACGCTTCTTGCAGAGCTTTTGTGTGCTCCATGGGAACACAACACAATGGAACGGAATGCCTTCTGGTGCACTCTGTTCTGTTCACTTCAGTTTTATCCCCATTGACAACGAATGGACACAAAGCTGAAGCATTTCCGTTTGACGGATCAAAATTCTGGAAAGGTAAGCACACTTGTGAAAGTATCCTCACTCAAACTCACAAAACTATTTTGAATTGCTATGAAATAAAATTGGCCTTTGCGATCCGCAAATCGCAAATCTACAAAGCATGGATACTAACCATGTGCATCCCACATTTATCCCCTTCCTCAGATCCCTCACTATGTAACAAAATGGACAAGAATATGACATGATGTGTATATATATATATATATATATATATATACAGTACAGACCAAAAGTTTGGACACACCTTCTCATTCAAAGAGTTTTCTGTATTTTCATGACTATGAAAATTGTAGATTCACACTGAAGGCATCAAAACTATGAATTAACACATGTGGAATTATATACAAAAAAGTGTGAAAATATGTCTTATATTCTAGGCTCCTCAAAGTAGCCACCTTTTTCTTTGATTACTGCTTTGCACACTCTTGGCATTCTCTTGATGAGTTTCAACTGGTAGTCACCTGAAATGGTATTCCAACAGTGTTGAAGGAGTTCCCAGAGATGCTTAGCACTTGTTGGCCCTTTTGCCTTCACTCTGCGGTTCAGCTCACCCCAAACCATCTCGATTGGGTTCAGGTCTGGTGACTGTGGAGGCCAGGTCATCTGGCGTAGCACCCTATCACTCTCCTTCTTGGTTAAATAGCCGTTACACAGCCTGGAGGTGTGTTTGGGGTCATTGTCCTGTTGATAAATAAATGATGGTCCAAATAAACCCAAACTGTATGGAATAGCAAGCAACTGCAAGATGCTGTGGTAGCCATGCTGGTTCAGTATGCCTTCAATTTTGAATAAATCCCCAACAGTGTCACCAGTAAAGCACCCCCACACCATCACACCTCTTCCTCCATGATTCACAGTGGGAACAAGGCATGTAGAGTCCATCTATTCACCTTTTCTGCGTCGCACAAAAACACGGTGGTTGGAACTAAAGATCTCAAATTTGGACTCATCAGACCAAAGCACCGATTTCCACTGGTCTAATGTCCATTCCTTGTGTTCTTTAGCCCAAACAAGTCTCTTCTGCTTGTTGTCTGTCCTTAGCAGTGGTTTCCTGGCAGCTATTTTACCATGAAGGCCTGCTGCACACAGTCTCCTCTTAACAGTTGTTGTAGAGATGTGTCTGCTGCTAGAACTCTGTGTGGCATTGACCTGGTCTCTAATCTGAGCTGCTGTTAACCTGCAATCTCTGAGACTGGTGACTCGGATGAACTTATCCTTCGCAGCAGAGGTGACTCTTGGTCTTCCTTTCCTGGGGCGGTCCTCAGTTTCTTTGTAGCGCTTGATGGTTTTTGCGACTGCACTTGGGGACACTTTCAAAGTTTTCCTAATTTTTCGGACTGACTGACCTTCATTTCTTAAAGTAATGATGGCCACTCGTATTTCTTTACTTAGCTGCTTTTTTCTTGCCATAATATAAATTCTAACAGTCTATTCAGTAGGACTATCAGCTGTGTATCCACCGGACTTCTGGCCAACACAAATCATGGTCCCAACCCCATTTATAAGGCAATAAATCCCACTTATTAAACCTGACAGGGAACACCTATGAAGTGAAAACCATTTCAGGTGACTACCTCTTGAAGCTCATCAAGAGAATGCCAAGAGTGTGCAAAGTAGTAATCAAAGCAAAAGGTGGCTACTTTGAAGAACCTAGAATATAAGACATATTTTCACACTTTTTTGTTAAGTATATAATTCCACATGTGTTAATTCATAGTTTTGATGCCTTCAGTGTGAATCTACAATTTTCATAGTCATGAAAATACAACTCTTTGAATGAGAAGGTGTGTCCAAACATTTGGTCTGTACTGTATGTATTTTTTTTTTTGGCTGGTTGGACATACGGATTGAGACTGTCCGCATTTTTTGCAGCCCCATTGAACTGAATGGGTCCGCATCTGATCGACAATAAATTTGGATTGGAAATAGGCCAAATGTACGGTTGTGTGAATGTATCCTAATCCTGAGTTCATTTTGTAGGGCTAGGACTGAGAGAGAGAGATGTCTCTTATCGTAAAGGTACACTGTTAGTTGTTGGGAACATCTGTGTGAGATCAACTTGTTGTGGAGGTAGGCTCATACAGGTTGATAAAAATGTGTACTTAGAACCTCTAATTCATGAATATGATAAATATAGCAGTAATTCAATTTAAAATAATAAAATATTTCATGTTTTCAAGTATATATGATGAAAAAAATAAAAAATAAATATACAAAGTTGAAAAGTAGAGATCCAAAAGAAGGCTACTGAAACTTAAAAAAAAGATAATAAGTTGAGTAGAAACCTTATAGCAGGGCTGGCCAACCTGAGGCTCTCCAGCTGTTGTAAAACTACAACTCCCACCATGCCCTGCTGTAGGATGATAGCTGTAGGCAGACTGGGCATGCTGGGAGTTGTAGTTTTGCAACAGCTGGAGAGCCGCAGGTTGGCCAGCCCTGCCTTATAGAGTTACTGGTTACTATGACTCATTCTTCCATTGGCTAAAATGCAATACTATAAGGGAAGTCATTTTGGTTGTCATCTTTGATTTCATTTTTCAAAAACTGATGAATAATTGTCATATTTGTAAGCATGTTTCATGAGTAACAATATCACACTTTAATGCTGGTGTAAGACAGGCACATGTCAGCGCTTTTGTAACTGAATCTCCTTTGAATCAATTGAACCAGAGCAACCTCACAATGGAAAGCTGTTGTCATCCTCCCAGCTCAAAGGAATCACAATAGGTCCACTATGGCTGTACTTCATATTATAACGTTTGAAGTAATTTATAGCAAAATAGAAAATCATCAATATATGTTAGGGAGTACTAAAGTCACTGTCCAAACCACAGTCAGTGAACCCTCAAGCTGCTACAAGCTCTTCATAAATCACTCTAGGTGATAAGAAGCTAAGGTTACTTCTATGTTCTTCCCCAGAGCTCACTGTAAGGCTGGATGGGTTTTGCTGCTTGGGACCCGGGCTATATATGCTTAGTTGGTGACTGGCACACTAGTGGCGATCTTCCAGAATGACAAGGGAGGTACTTAGAGAAGCCATCAAGCAATGTCAAAACTAGGAGAAACAGACACGACCCATGCAGTAAACTAGGGATTTTAATATAAAAACAAGCCAAGATCTGTTTACCAGGAGAATCAATATAAGCAGAAACAGAAGACACAGGATTATTCCAAAAACAAGCCAGTAGTCAGTTCAAAATACAGGATTGGGATATCACACAGTAAACCTAGGATATAAAATTTCTGGCAAGTCAATTAAGGAATTGCAGCCATGAATTCCCTGACTAGCTGTGGGATTGGACACACAGTCAGAAACCTGATTGGCTCAGTTTAAAGTGCCATTGACAGGTCGACCAGCGGAGAATTAGCTGATTGCCTTGACAACCCTCTCAACACAGACCTGCATAGTGATTTGGCAGGGTGAACTCCTAACAGTTTAAAAAAAAAATCACCAAACCTTTCCTTCTGCTAAGTTCTAATTTAAAAATCTATGATTATTTACTATTAAATATAATCATATACAATATATGATTAAATATGATTATTATACTATTATTTAAAATTATTTTACTTATATTTTAGATAGAAATCTTATTTAGTTCTTTCAAATTACCTAATCAGAAATAGTTTCATCTATTTTCCATTGACTTGGTAAAACAATGGCTACACACAGCACATGTGAAAGTGGTACAATAATTGTGCATTTGAAATAAGTATTTGATTTTCATTTCTAACATGCATTTGTGCCTGTGGGATCTTTTTAGTATGCAGTGAAAACCTGAAGAGATTTCTCTCAAGAGGAAGGAACATTTCCAGCATCTATATTAATCTGAGGACTCAACTGCACATAAGAGATTTCATACACTTAAGTGCACTGGTATTTGCTATGCTTCCGTCCAGTTCCTGTAAAACTACAGCCCCCATAATCAATTGGTTTACTGAAAAATTGGCAGAGGCGGCTGTTACAGACCAAATGTCTGAATAAGTCTAAACTAGCTTAAATTTCTGGCTATTTGTAGACTTATCTCATGTTTTTATACTAGCAAAACTAACACTAAGCAGAAACAATGTAATAAAGGAACAGTTAAGGGAAAACATTTTAATACTTGCTAAATACTCATTCATTCCATAAAGGAACATACTGGTCAAAGATATTGCAATCTGTTATGACTTGTGCAGGACTTGAGGAGGCCAAGCATGATAATGATTTAAAGAGAGTAGAACACCAAAGAGATGATTCATCACCCTCTCTGGCCCAGTAGACCTGGAGTGTTTTTGTAAAAGGACTTATTAACAAATCTCCCACAAGCCAGCAATTGTCATAAAATAATAATAAAATAATAAAAGTATGTATACATTTATCCCTGCCACCTCAAGCATTGCCGGTCCACTCATCCATGCCACTGTACCTATGAGGTCATCTTAATGGCTGCAGCAATGACATGTATATATATATATATATATATATATATATATATATATATATATATATATATTTTCATATATATCATATATATATATATATATATATATATATATATATATATATATATTCATATATATACATTCATATCATATATATATATTTATATATATGAAAAAGGTGTGTCAGCACCGAGGCAAAAGAGAAATAGAGGTTCAAGCCTGTGATCTGACAAATATCAATAACAAATACAAAAAAAGGCAGCACTCTAAAAATTGAGAAAGTAAAAAAGTATAAAGTTTTTTTTACCCATGTGGGACACGTGACGTTTCAACTCTGAACTGGAGCCTTACTCAAGCCAGAAATGCTCCAGTTCAGAGCCGAAACATTGCGTGTCTCAAATAAACTTTATGCTTGTTTACTTTCTCAATTTTGAGAGTGCTGCCTTTTTTTGTATGATATATATATATATATATATATATATATATATATATATATACAGTACAGACCAAAAGTTTGGACACACCTTCTCATTCAAAGAGTTTTCTGTATTTTCATGACCATGAAAATTGTAGATTCACACTGAAGGCATCAAAACTATGAATTAACACATGTGGAATTATATACTTAACAAAAAAGTGGGAAACAACTGAAAATATGTCTTATTTTCTAGGTGCTTCAAAGTAGCCACCTTTTGCTTTGATTACTGCTTTGCACACTTTTGGCATTCTCTGGATGAGCTTCAAGAGGTAGTCATCTGAAATGGTTTTCACTTCATAGGTGTGCCCTGTCAGGTTTAATAAGTGGGATTTATTGCCTTATAAATGGGGTTGGGACCATGAGTTGTGTTGGGCAGAAGTCAGGTTGATACACAGCTGATAGTCCTACTGAATAGACTGTTAGAATTTGTATTATGGCAAAAAAAAACAAAAAAAACAGCTAAGTAAAGCAATACGAGTGGCCATCATTACTTTAAGAAATGAAGGTCAGTCAGTCTGAAAAATTGGGAAAACTTTTAAAGTGTCCCCAAGTGCAGTCGCAAAAACCATCAAGTGCTACAAAGAAACTGGCTCACATGAGGACCGCCCCAGGAAAGGAAGACCAAGAATAACCTCTGCTGTGGAGGATAAGTTCATCCGAGTCACCAGCCTCAGAAATTGCAGGTTAACAGCAGCTCAGATTAGAGACCAGGTCAATGCCACACAGAGTTCTAGCAGCAGACACATCTCTACAACAACTGTTAAGAGGAGATTGTGTGCAGCAGGCCTTCATGGTAAAATAGCTGCTAGGAAACCACTGCTAAGGACAGGCAACAAGCAGAATAGACTTGTTTGGGCTAAAGAACACAAGGAATGGACATCAGACCAGTGGAAATCTGTGCTTTGGTCTGATGAGTCCAAATTTGAGATCTTTGGTTCCAACCACCGTGTCTTTGTGCGACGCAGAAAAGGTAAACGGATGGACTCTACATGCCTGGTTCCCACCATGAAGTAAGGAGGAGGAGGTGTGGTGGTGTGGTGGTGCTTTGCTGGTGACACTGTTGGGGATTTATTCAAAATTGAAGGCATACTGAACCAGCATGGCTACCACAGCATCTTGCAGCGGCATGCTATTCCATCAGGTTTGCGTTTAGTTGGACCATCATTTATTTATCAACAGGACAATGACCCCAAACACACCTCCAGGCTGTGTAAGGGCTATTAGACCAAGAAGAAGAGTGATGGGGTGCTACGCCAGATGACCTGGCCTCCACAGTCACCAGACCTGAACCCAATCGAGATGGTTTGGGGTGAGCTGAACCGCAGAGTGAAGGCAAAAGGGGCAACAAGTGCTAAGCATCTCTGGGAACTCCTTCAAGACTGTTGGAATACCATTTCAAGTGACTTCCTCTTGAAGCTCATCAAGAGAATGCCAAGAGTGTGCAAAACAGTAATCAAAGCAAAAGGTGGCTACTTTGAAGAACCTAGAATATAAGACATGTTTTCAGTTGTTTCACACTTTTTTGTTAAGTATATAATTCCTATAATTCCTCATGTGTTAATTCATAGTTTTGATGCCTTCAGTGTGAATCTACAATTTTCATAGTCATGAAAATACAGAAAACACTTTGAATGAGAAGGTATATCCAAACTTTTGGTCTGTACTGTATATAGAGTTACTATATTCTGCAGCACTTTACAGACTTTACCATTAAGCTGTCCACAATGGGGCTCACAATCATTGACATTCATTGTGGAGCAAGATGGATCCGGCATAAAATGCAATGTAAGTCAGTGGTACCAGATCCGTTCATAACGGATGCAGACGGTTGTATTATCCTAACAGAAGCGTTTTTGCTGATTCCTACCAGATCAGGCAAAAATGCAGATGTGAAAGTAGCCTAATCTGAGCGACATCTCCATGGAAAGCATGCATACATATGTATGTTATAAATAATAAAATCACACTTATACTAATTTCTTGTTTTGCTCTTTTCTAGTTCCTCTCACAAATAATGGTGTTCCTAATTAATTTTGTGAGCTCCATATTCTGCGGTCATTTGGGCAAGATTGAACTAGACTCTGTGACGCTTGCTATAACCGTAAGTATTAGCAATGTAACTTAACTATAGATTGACAATAAGACACCTCATTTGGTAATGATTTAACTTAAAAGGGTTCTCTGGGCTTTTCATTAAATCCTGGCATCTTCTGTCCTGTGTAGGAACAGTTAGGGCTTGTGCACAGGACCGTATGAATTTTGCAGTCCGCAAAAAACAAATACATAAAAAATACATAACGTCCGAGTGCATTCCGTATTTTGCAGAACAGAACAGCTGGCCCCTAATAGAACAGTACTATCCTTGTCCGTAATGCGGACAATAATAGGACATGTTCTATTTTTTTGCAGAAAGGAAATACAGACATATGCACATGGAGTAACTTCCGTTTTTTGGGGGGTTTTTTGCGGACCCATTAAAATGAATGGTCCCGCAAACCGTTTGCAAAAATAAACGGAACTGCCATGGGAAGAAAATACGTTCATGTGCATGAGCCCTTAGGAGGACTCTTTCATAAGTGCTGTGAATAATCTGATATTCAAAATACAGTTTCACCCTTAATTTATGGTTGTGTTGTCTACGTGTTTTGGGACCGCATTGGTCTCTTCACAGTAATATGGCTTAGTAAAACAAACCAAGTGTTAAAAAAAAAAAAAAAAAAAAAACACTTTTGGAGGTCGGTGTCCAAGGAATGGGTGGAGAGTATACAAATCTCCTCCATTGAATGACACATTAGGATACATATTAGAAACACCTATTACCTCACATCCCAATAAATAGTTCACAAATAAAAAAAAAAAAAATATATATATATATATATATATATATATATATATATACAATCAATCTGAATAATCTATAAAACTGCATGTTCCATATTGGATTAGGTAGTGCCACTGAAAGAATCCTCCTCTTCTTACTGCTCCTACTGTTTAGAACCCCGGTCCGGCTGTGGACTCAGTAAGGTCTGCACGCAGCACCTGAAGAACCGTTAACCCCTGCGCTCCCGGGGGTTGGTGAGGTGCCTTGCCCTCAGCAGCCGTTTGTTTCTATACTGACCGATGATGCTGATGTTCTCACTCTTTTCTTATTATCTGATTGGTCTGTGTAGGAAAGTAGTTTGGTCAGTACTTCTGACGTCGCACCCCTGATGCCGCTGTCCCTGATTCCTAAGTCTTTGTGTTGATCTGCATGTACTGTATACGCAGCTGAACAGGAAGACCCTGGAACGCGTCCAGTTGGGACCCGAGCAGAAGAGCCTGCAGCCAGTCTGAGACAGTGGTCTTGACAGTGTGATATTAGTGACAATATTATATAATATTACTAGCAGAAGGACCCTGCTTCGCCTGGGTATATTTTGTCTATTTCATTTAGTGTTTGTGTTTGTCGTTGCAGAGAGAAAGTCAATGCAACTGACAGTAGTTGATTTTTACCTTCATTTTTTCAATCCCCATTGGCTGTGGAGTGAGAGGGGGCGTGGCCTGACCGTGTTGGGGCGTGGCTTAGCTGGACCTTGGGGGGTTGCTTTTAAGTCCTTCTTTTGAGGGTTACCTGAATTACAAACAAACTCACGGAAAAAAAAGTGGTCTCAAATAGCAGAACATGTCAAAAACCCCGATGCTGTAGCGCATATATAACCGGGGGAGCAAATCCCGCACATGTGGCCCGCTGCCGAACGTAATCCCCAGCAAAAAATGCATACAATGGAGGATGCCTGCAGCGGACCACATGTACCACAAAGACATCCTACACAGGGTAGACAAATGTGCGGATGTGACAATCTACATAGAAAAACAATTCACGGAAAATGGTGCACTACAGCGGAAAATGCAGTTGACAATATATGGCTAAACCCTCACTCTGATGTTAAAATGAGACTTTCGCCAATATATTCTTATATCAAGAACATACCGGAGCCCGAGCACCGTGTCAAGGTATCTCAGTTGGCACGGGACCTAACGCTACCCCTACTATGGTATAGGTAATGACAGGTGCATGAGGTCCGAGATACAGCGACCTGAATTACCTGAATTACAGGTCGATGCCATGGTAATTTATGAGGACACGCAATGGGTAGCAGTGGAAAAAAACATCTTTTATTACTACTGAACAGTCGTAGTCTAAAATTAGGTCTATTTCATTTATTTCATTTAATGTTTCTTTGTGTTGTTGCAGAGAGAAAGTCAATGCAGCTAACAGAAGTTGATATTTATTTACCTTAATTTTTTCAATCCCCATTGGCTGCGGAGTGGGCGTGACCTGACCAAGTCAGGGGCGTGGCTTAGTGAGACCTGGGGCGGGGGTTTTAAGACCTTCTTTAGGGGGCAGCTTTAATTACTGGTCGATGCCATGGTAATTTATGAGGACACACAATGGGTAGCAGTAGAAGAAAACATCTTTTATTACTACTGAACGGTCTTAGTCTAAAATTAGTCTAAAACATAAGTTATATTTATGGTAACCGGAATACCGCTTTAACAGTGTCATCCGCAGCACTCTGCACCTATAAAGCAGCAAATAGAAATGGCTGAGCTCCTCAGCTGGCTGCTAATTACCTGGCTAGGTTGTTATGGAAACCTGTGTGCATGTTGAGAAAATGGCAGTTGGAATTTGAAGTGAAATGCTCCCAGACTAATATTGGCTAATGGAGATCATATTTTGGGAATATCTCGGGAATACGTCCTAGAGAGCTGAGACCTTCCCGGACACCAGATGTAACTGTGTGCCGAATTTGGTGAAAATCAGTCCAGTAGTTTGGTCGCGCATACAGAACAGACAGACAGACGGACAGACAGACAGAAACTCATTTTTATAATATTAAAGGGGTTGGCTACCCTAAGTATCAAAAATCCAAAATTCCCCCAGACAATAGCCAACACTATCAAGTATTTCTCAGGTGTACTGGCTGTATGTCATTTATCTAACCTGTTCACCATGACACACTTCCCTGGAGGAGCTCCCTCAGACAGGCTGTGTGGGAGGAGCAGCTGCAAAGTGAAAGTAAAAATCCCAGCATGCACTGCAGCAAGCATGTCTAGAGGAGCAGTCACATGACCTCCCTGCCAATCTGTGTTCCCATAGAGACAAGAGCCCCTTAGATAATATCAATAACCCAGTTATCAGTGAATAACTGTTGTACAGACATAGCAATAGAAAGAACGCCCCAGTCCCAACAGTAAAGGAGGGGGGGGGGGGTGTTACCCTTTTCATAAATTTGCTGTGGGGCCCAGTCATTTCTAGTTGTGCCACTGGATGTAAGCCAAAAACAGAATGAGGGGGGGAGTTATCATTTCCCTTGTTCCTAAAAAGTGGTGTTAAAAAGTTGCAAACTATGGGACAGATTTATCAAAACTGGTGTAAAGGAAAACTGGCTTGGTTTCCCATAGCAACCAATCAGATTCCACCTTTCATTTTTCAAGGCTCCTTTGGAAAATGAGGTGGAATCTGATTGGTTGCTATGGGCAACTAAGCCAGTTTTCCTTTACAGCAGTTTTAATAAATCTCCCTCTATGTGTTTGCAAATTTTTAACTGCGCTTTTTTTTTAATTTTAAAGGGCGTGACAATGGCAGAGACAGGGCGTGACCAGTCACCCCAACAAATTTATGTTCTTTTTCACCAGTTTTCTGACTCAAATGAAGCCAGAAATCTATGGCAGCTCTGAGCTGTCATAGATTTCTGTTTAGGTGCACGGACTGCACAAATCGATCTGCTGACATACAGAGGAGCCTCCTGTCTATCATCATACGACCTGCTCCCAGCTAACAGCCCATCAATCATCTATGAATATATGACAACCCTTCATCTGGGAAAAAAAGGGAAAATGAGTGTAGTCAAATAGCTATATATAACGTACAGAGGGTCACAAGTCACTATATATAAAGTACAGGGGGTCACACATCACAATATATAATGTACAGGGGGTCACACATCACTATATATAATGTATAGGGGGTCACACATCACTATATATAATGTACAGGAGTTCACACATCATTATATACAGTGTACAGGCGGTCACACCACTATATATCATGTACAGGGGGTCACACATCACTATATACAGTGTACAGGGGTCACACATCACTATATATAATGTACAGGAGTTCTCATATCATTATATATAATGTACAGGGGGGTCACACATCTGTATATACAGTATAACGGGGTCACTGTACAGGGGTTCACAGATCTCTGTATGCAGTGGGGGGGGGTCACACATCAGTATATACAGTGTATGGTGGTGGTGGTGGGGTCAACTATTACTGTATACAGGGGGTCACACATCACTATATACAGTATAAAGTGGTGATCACATATCACTGTATTGGGGGCATTATATATCACTATATACAGTGTGCAGGAAGGAGAGGGCACATATTTACAGATGACATCAGTGACTGCTACTGATATCGCTGACCTCAGCCATACTGACAGCTCAGAAGGGGTTAAAGCTCCTGACCTGTTGGTCTGGCTGGAATAAACATGTCTGTGATAAGATCACATTGCAGAGTGGTCATAGACAGGACAGACACTAGGATTGCTCACACTTTGTTGTCCACAGCACCTTTCTGGCTCTGCTACATCACTGCAGTCAGTGAGGTACATCACAGCTTCTCCTCAGTCTCTCTTCCTCTTGCAAAGTTTCTTTATTTCAGCTTCTAACAAGTTTCTCTGCTAAGCCCCTTCAGCCCTGTATAGTCAGGACTGCAGTCACAGCAGAAGGAAACTTCTCTGACACAAGAAGGGTGCCTTTAGGACCCAGGAGCAGCACACTCCTTCCATTGACTAGTGCACGTGCAGGCATGGACGAGCCAGGGAGCTATGAGAGCAGGACAGGAGGGGGGTGTGGCTTCCAATAGCGAGGGAACCAGGCAGATCTGCTGCAGAAGATATATGAGGAAGTTTATTGTCTCCCTGCTTTCTTTAGAGTTTTAATAAGTGCTAACAAAGTGGCCAACCCCTTTAAGAGATAATATGTTATTCTGGGAACATTTCCATCAAGCCTCCCCATGATTTGGTTTTTGTCTCACCCCCAGGTATAGACTTGTAGACTTTAGCGACAAGACACATTTATTCATTTTACATTTACTTTTTTCTTTCCTAAATTTACCTGATTCTATATTGGACCAGCACGCATTATGATATTGCTGATCTCCATATATTTTAAAATGGATTAAAACTTTATAGATGCTATAATGTTTAACTATCTTTATCCTGTATTAACAGGTCATAAATGTAACCGGTATATCTGTGGGCTATGGTTTAGCCTCTACTTGCGATACCCTCATGTCTCAGGTATGTTTGACAGATCAGTAGCCGTGGTACAGGTATAATATGTAAAGAGGCACATGAACCCTAGTACCCAATGTGGTACCAAAGACCCCCCTCTGTCACACGAGAACAGAAGTTCTGTAAATTGCATGTGATGTCATAAAACAGACATTGCATTGTGGCCCAGAATCTTCATATCTTTGCTTAGTGTTACCTTATGCTTGTATTTGCAACTACAATTTTAATCCTCTTTTTTTCAGAGGGAATAATGTAACCATACCATAATTTGTGTAATATTATAATGTTCCTGAATCAGAAAGTGAGCCTATAAAACAATGGTTGCTGAAGGGGTTTTCCAGATCTGCTATCTGCTGCTTCCCACTTTCTGTCCTGGTTGACATTCAGGAAATGCTAGACACGGCCCCTTATTACAGTCACTGGCTATTTATTGGCTGGGCTGGTCTTTCCTGGCATTTTACAGCAAGGTGAGCAAGGTCAGGAACTGGAGCATTGTTTCAGCATTTCAGTATTTGGGGGGTACTATGCAGAGGGTGCACTGCATTTTTTTCCGGAAGAGTAAAAATACTCCTGTGACCATTTTTGAGGAGTATTTTTAGCCGAGGAGGAGTATGAAATTTGCGGTAATTCAAATACATAATATATAGGCCTACACATGCTCACATCTGCGTTGGAGGCTCTGTTCAGGACCTCTGTTGCAGATTCTGTCAAAAAAGCCTTGTTTGTAGGACTTCGAACAGACTGAACAGACTCCATTATAGTCAGTGGAGTCTGCTCAGCTCTGTTCCTGTCAGTTAGGTGCCCAATCGAGCACTTCTGTTATTTTCATTTTTCTGTTCATACAACAGAGCAGAACAACAGAAATATATAGTGGAAGTGTGAACGTGCCCTCCAGTCAGCTTCTCTGACATACAGTCCCTTGTAAATAACCACCCCTATCGTCAGTTTCTCCAAACTTCTTCTTTAGGATTCTGTACGATTTAGGCCTCCTGCACATGTCCATTAAGTGAAATGGTGGTGCAGTCCAATATGCACGGGAAACATCGTTGCGGATTCTGCAGACGGATCCAAACCCATTCAACATGAATGGGTCTGTGGTCCGTCAGCACCCCGGCTTCCATGCCTCTGTTACACAATGGACCATCTGGATTACAGACCCATTACTCGTATATTGCGGACCTGCTGTTTGTGGACTGTAATATGAGTAACCGCCGCGTGTATGAGGCCTTACATAGAAAAAAAAAACACAGCATGTTTTCCCCGCACACCCACCCAGGGGCTGATAAACTCCAGGCAGGCCCCCTGTCTAACATTGAAAAAGACCCTTTTTTTTTTCTTTATACACCCTTGCTGAACTGTATAATAAGGAGTCCGAGTCCGAAGCCTCAGCGGAGCGCTGCTTCCCCGCACTGCTGAGCACAGTAGCGAGGACAGTCCCATAGACTTTCTATGGAGGCCATCTTAAGTACCACGCTCAGCAGGGAGAGGAAGCAGTGCTCTGCTTAGCGCTTCAGACTCCTTGTTATAGGAATTAGCGGGGGTTCCTTAGCTGTGAGCCCCCAACCGCCTCCTGCTAAAGCAAACTGCCCCCATGACCCCTTACCCCACCAGGCGCCCTCCGGTAAAGATTGTGTGCAGCAGCAAGACTCATCCCCCCTCACTACAGACCGGCGTGCTAAGTGGTCCGGCAGCCCGCTCAAACCAACCAATAACAAAGCTCCTTGATGTATGGAGCTTTATTGGTTGTTTCAAGCACAGGCAGCATCGCTACCCTTATGAAAAGCAGGAAAAAGTCTAAGGCGTAGTGGTACATCTTAGACTTTTTTTAAGGAGTAAAATCACCTGGACAAGCATCTATGACACTTGTACAGGCGTTATCGCGACCTCTGGTACTATGTCTCTTTGGGGAGAAGGCGCCTTAGTCGGCATGAGGAAACTTGTAGCGTGAGGAAACTCTGGAATTCTGGGAAGAAAGGGATACAAATGAGCTCTTGACAAGCTCCGCCTCTAATGTCACCAGTACATCAGGTAGCATTAGAGGTAGAGCTTATTAAGAGCACATTTTCATCCCTTTTCTTCCCAGCTTTGTAGTGAGGGATCAGAGGAATTAAAGAGGTTGTACCAAGTATGGAAGTTGTTCACTGGACAAGGAATAACTAATGGCAGGTTAACACAGCCAGATTATTGGGCCAGTTTTTGGGAATGAACCGTTCCGAATAATTGGCCAATGTAAAGGTGCCGCAGATCACCTGATAAATGAGCAAAATGATGAAATGATCTTTTGTGCGGAGCCTCAATCATAATTTCTGAGCAGCAGATCGTGCTGAGTAAATGAATTTATATGAAGATAGCAGTAGCCATTGCTCATCCTTATACAGTGGAGGTGATCACTGCATGTAAATACAGCTCCTTCCTCCACTGACGAGCAGGCAGTTATTGGGACGGAAAGCTTCTCGATAATTGTCTGCTTATCCACCTTAGCTGATCAGTAGGGGTCCGACCACTGGGACCCTCAGCAATCCAAGAGTGGGGTTCCTATTCCCATCTTGATAGAGTGACAGGTCGCTCTTCTCATTCTCTATGGGACTGCTAGAGATTAACATTTTCACATGTAACATTTTCTGGACTTTTTTTTATTTAATTCTGCCTGAAACACCCCTTTAATGTTGTTCTTTTACAATCTATTCCGGTTTGCTTAAATTATTCTATTATTTATTAGAAGGTTAAATAGTTATTCTCTGAACAGTCAATCTCATGCCTAAGTGATCTGTTACCCTGAACCTGTCATTTATCAACCAGCCTCTTATGTTAATATCCAGATGTTTTTATATTTTATAATTGTATTCTTTCCGTAACAACTGTTTATTATCCTCTTTCTTTTTGCTACCTTGTATTGGACATGTTTTACATTTTTTTTTTTTTGGGGGGGGGGGGGGTATCAGCACCTGACTCGGCTCAGCTCCAGTACTTTGGGTCTGATGTTTTGTCCCATATGTTATGTCCCTTTATTTTTGTGATGAAATCTTTATGTAATACATTTTTGATATTTTTATTATAATATGTATGGCGTGTAGTTTCTTGTGCTCTTTGTGAGCTAAGTTTGTAGGTTTAGTTCCGATTTGTCAACATGCCTATATGGTTATTTATGTATGAGATAAATGCTTCCACTTAAAGTTATTCGCCCATTTCACCACACGATGAAGAAGCAATCCTGCCCACATTCATGGTTTGAAAATGTCTTGACTGAGTCCTGTTCATACCGTACATTAGAAGGATTGTTACATTGCTCTTATGTCAAGGCCATCAGCAACGACACACATCTACCTGTTGTCCTAGACTTCAGGCTAAGGCTACTTTCACACTAGCGTTTTTAAATTCCGATATTGAGTTCCGTCATAGGGGCTCAATACCGGAAAAAAAAACGCTTCAGTTTTGTCCCCATTCATTGTCAATGGGGACAAAACTGAACTGAAGACAACGGAATGCTCCTAAAAGCATTCCGTTCCGTCTTCAGACCGGAGAGCAAACCGCAACATGCTGCGGTTTTCTCTCCGGTCCAGGCATCCGCACCAAGACGGATCCGTAATGACCCCCAATGCAAGTCAATGGGGACGGATCCGTTTGGTGTGACACACCAGTAATCCGGATCTGTCCTCCACTGACTTGCAATGGGGGGTCATTCCGGATCCGGCTACACATATACAGAGATACATACAGACATACATACATACTCACACATACACACAAACACATACATACTCACATACTCCAGGCAGGGACGCCGGCAGCATGTCTTCACGTGCCTCCTGCGCGCAGCTATGACGTTTCCCCACTGCGCACAGCAGAGGGCGCTGTGGGGAATCGTCATCACTGCGCGCAGGAGGCGCATGAAGACGTGCTGTCGGCGTCCCTAGCTGGAGTATGTAAGTATGTATGTGTTTGTGTGTGTGTGTGTGTATATGTATGTATGTATGTATGTCTGTGTCTTGTCCCAATGTCTGTGTCAACATGTGTGGGGCCGGAGCGCTGCTCCGGCTCCACACATGTATCAGCGGCAGCATGGATCCGGCGGCACCCTTTAGGTGCCGGATCCGTGCTGCCGCTAGTGTGAAAGAGGCCTAATACATTGTGAAAAGCTTATCACCTTGTGTGAGCACTGGCTTAGGGTTCATTTACAGACAATAGTGAGAGATGTTGTAAATCATAAACATGTAACACAAAAAGTATATTATAAAGTAGTTAAAGGGGTTGTCCAGGAGAAAAAAACATGGCCGCCGTCTTACAAAAACCGCACCACACCTGTCCACAGGTGGTATTGTGACTGCTCGGTTCACTTCAGTGGAGCTTAGGTACAGTACATATACAACCTATGGACAGAAGAAAGCAGCCATGTTTTTCCTCCTTTTAATTTTCATCCTTAGTTGCCAGAATGATAGTATCATTGGGTTCCACCTAGAAATACAGTAGTTTTCTGTAGCTATGAAGTAATATTATTTAGCAATAAGAATATACTGTATGTGAACAGACATTCAGTTACACTTCTTCTATCTTAGGACCCATTCACACAATCGTATGTGTTCAGAGATCCTTGAAAAACATTATTGTGGCAGCTGGACAGCATTCTTGGCTTTGGACCAAATTATTATCAAATTTGGAATAATTTATTTTTTAGATAGTGTCCCATTTTTTTAGATTAGATTAGGGACCCACAAGATAATGAGGACCCTTGACGTGGGCTTGTGGGCTGAGGTTTTTTGTAGAAATTTTAAATTTTTAAAAAAATGTTTGTACATCAAACCAACAAATACCTCATTATTGAACCTTTAAATATTATTAATATTTTAAGGTACAGCCCTTCTAGATACAAGGCCCACGCAAGAACGAAGGCAATACCTATCGTATTTTGGGCTGTATGCTCCATCGACTGCACAATAAAATATTACAACTTATGTGTCTGTTTTTTTTATGGTTTATTCTACTCATAATGCTAGGGCTACAAGGCGACAGTTGTAGCGCGACTCCCGTCGCAGACAGTATCCTAGAGTAGCAGGGATCGCATCAAAATTATTAGGATCGCCACGGCATTCCCAAGAAATACAACCTTGTTGGATTTCTTGCTACTGGTGCTGCGATCCCATTAATCTCTATAGGATCCCCTCTACTCTTGTATACAGGCTGCGATGTGTGTTGCGCTACAACTGTTGCCGTGTAGCCCTAGCGTGAAACCTATTCTGTCAATGAACGTGCTTTTGAACCACAAATTTGGTTCCACATAGCACGTTCAGTAACAGTGGTGATGTGGATTCTGGACCCATCTTTAGGCCTCATGCACACTAGCGTGTGCCGGCCGTGCCCGTATTGCGGGCCACATACGGCGGGTCCGCAATAAATGGGCCCCGGCCGTGTGCAGCCCGCATCACGGATCCCGGTTCCATTCACTTCAATGGGTCCGCGATCTTGGAGATGCGTAGCGGTGGCACGGTTCGGAACACCATGGAAGCATTACAGTGTATTTCCGTGGTGTTTCTGCCCGTGCCTCCGCTCCGCAAAAAAGTAGGGCAAGAAGTACTTCTTTGCGGTGCTGACCCTCGGATGCGGATCGCGGACCCCATTCAAGTGAATGGCTCCGTGATCCGCATGCGGTGGCCCCACAGTCAGTCCCCTTGCCTTGCGGACCGCAGTTTGCGGGCAGCATCAAGGCCATGGCTGGCACACGTTCCGTATATGGCAGTCCACCACACAATAAAGTAGTGCATGCACTACTTTGTTGCGTTGATGAGGCACGGCCAGAAACAACACAAAAGAACAGCATTCGTGGTGTCAATATCCGTGCATAAGACCCATATATGCTGGCTGCAATATAGCCATAGGCCAGTTGTGCCATGGCCGTATTGCGGTCCGCATATGGTTGGTCTTGAATAAGCTTTTACATGTAATATAAGGCTACCTTCACACCTACGGCGCGGGGCTCTGGCAGGCTGTTTTGGTGGGTGAAACATGTTGTATTTTCTTTCCAGCGCACTCTCGGCAGGGGTTGCGGTGCTGAGGCCAGATACGCGACCCGCCCCCATTACAGTGAACAGCCTGCCAGAGCCCCGCGCCGTAGGTGTGAAAGGGGCCTAATGTATGTTATAATTTTTTTACTGGCAAAGTAGTATACAGTACAGACCAAAAGTTTGGACACACCTTCTCATTCAAAGAGTTTTCTGTATTGTGTATTGAGCATTGTGTAATTACATTAATAAATTATAAGACATAAAAATATATAAATTTACATATGTACTTACCAAGAGATCTTTTTTTCTTTGGAAGACACCTTCTCCCATTTTTCCTCGAGCACCTCCGAAGCGACCTCATTCCACGACCGGTCCTTGCGGACACGGTCATGGTAGAGGTCGCTTCTAATGTCCCATAGCTCGGTCGCTCTTGAACAAGGATGATCAATTTCTCCATTGATATAGACATATTTCTCTGTCCTCACAGCACAAATGATCAAATGCCTCTGCCAAAAAAACAGTAGGATCCAGACTATAGTCTGGAAAATGTATCAATTTTTGGGGCTGGATTAACCCCTTAAGGACCCTGCCATTTTTCACCTTAAGGACCAGGTCATTTTTAGCAAATCTGACATGTCTCACTTTATGTGGTGATAACTTTAGAACACTTTTACTTATCCAGGCCATTCTGAGAATGTTTTCTCGTCACATATTGTACTTCATGACAGTGGTAAATTTGAGTCAAAATATTTCATTCTTATTTATAAAAATTTGCAAATTTACCAAAAATGTTGAAAAATTTGCAAATTTCCAAATGTCAATTTCTCTACTTTTAAAATACATAGTAATACCTCAAAAAATAGTTATTATTTTACATTCCCCATGTGTCTACTTCAGGTTTGGATCATCTTGAAAATTACATTTTATTTTTTTGGGATGTTAGAAGGCTTAGAAATTTAGAAGCAAATCTTGAAATTTTTCACAAAATTTCCAAAACCCACTTTTTAAGGACCATTTCAAGTTTGAAGTCACTTTGTAAGGCTTCCATCATAGAAACCACCCAAAAATGACCCATTTTAGAAACTAAACCCCTTAAGGTATTCAAAACTGATTTTACAAACGTTATTAACCCTTTAGGTGTTCCACAAGAATGAAAGGAAAATGTAGCCAAAATTTCCGAATTTCACTTTTTTGGCAGATTTTCCATATCAATCATTTTATTCCGGGAATAAAGCAAGGGTTAACTGCCAAACAAAACGCACTAATTATTACCCTGATTCTGTAGTTTACAGAAATGCCCCATTTGTGATCATAAACTGCTGTACAGGCACACGGCATGGCGCAGAAGGAAAGAAACGCCAGGGCAGATTTCACTGGAAAAAGTTTAAGTTGCCATGTCACATTTGATGCACCCCTAGAGTAGGAAACTCCAAAAAACGGACCCCATTTTGGAAACTACGGGATAAGTTGGCAGTTTTGTTAGTGCTATTTTAGGGTAAATACGATTTTTGGTAGCTCTATATTACACTTTTTGTGAGGCAAGGTAACAAAAACTTGCAGTTTTGGCATTGTTTTTATTTTTTGTTATTTACAACATTCATCTGACAGGTTAGATCGTGTGATATTTTTATAGAACAGGTCATTACGGACGCGGCAATATCTAATATGTATACTTTTTTATTTATTTATGTTTTACACAATATTTTTGAAGCACAAAAAAAATCACATTTTAGCGTCTCCATAGTCAGAGAGCTGTAGTTTTTTTTATTTTTTGGGCGATTTTCTCAGGTAGGCGCTCATTTTTTGTGGGATGAAATGACGGTTAGATTGGTACTATTTTTGGTGGCATAAGTTATTTTGATCGCTTGGTATTATATTTTTTTGCAATATTTTTGTAGAGCAGGTTGTTACGGACGTGGCGATACCTAACATGTATACTTATTTTTATTTATTTAAGTTTTACACAATAATATAATTTTTGAAACAAAAAAAATCATGTTTTAGTGTCTCCATAGTCAGAGAGCTGTAGTTTTTTTATTTTTTGGGCGATTGTCTCAGGTAGGGGCTCATTTTTTGCGGGATAAGGTGACGGTTAGATTGGTACTATTTTTAGTGGCATATGACTTTTTGATCGCTTGGTATTACATTTTTTGTGATGAAATGTGACAAAAAAATGGCTTTTTTTAGACAGTTTTTATATTTTTATTTTTTACGGTGTTGACTGGGGGGGTGGATCATGTGATATTTTAATAGAGCAGGTTTTTACGAATGCGGTGATACCTAATATGTATATTGTTTATTTTATTTCTATTTTTTATATGTGTCTTTATGGGGAAGGGGCTTTTTTTATTGAAACTTTATTATTATTTTTTTATAATTTTTTTTTTTTTTGGTTAAACTTTTATTTCACTTTTTTTTTACAATTTTAATTATGGGACATTTCAGGGTCTGATCCCTGATTGAATACAGCACAATACATCCGTATTGTGCTGTATTCAACTGTCAGCGTCTCACACTGTGAGACGCTGACAGTTGCCTAGGAGACCCAGCGCTGTGGCTGGGTCTCCTTGGCTTCCGTAGATGGCAGTCCCTGATGCCTCTGGGCAAGGCATCGGGGCTGCCATCTCAACCATCGGGCCCCCCCTCCGCCTCACAGGGACCCGATGGCTTAAACACGTTGCCGCAATGCCTCTGTATGCCGCGGTCAACGTGACCGCGGTATATAAGGGGTTAATCCGCCTGCATCAGTGTTATTACTGATGCTGGCGGATGCAGCAGAGGCCCGGCTGTCAGTAACAGCTAGGCCCCTGCTGAAGATTGCGGCAGCGGGCGGCAGCTGCACCTTTAAACCTAGGACGAGAATGCTCGTCCTAGGTCGTTAAGTAGCGCCAGTTTATTGCCTCTCAGCTGCTCGGCACATGGCTTTATCAATACAGTCACATTGCTGAAAATGTTGTTTCAGTGAAGGTGTTAGCTTTAGCATTATTCAGCATATTCCTATGTACAATACAATAAATTCTCCACAGAGGTAATAATTTGTCAGTGATGATGGCACTGGGGTCCTGGGTTCCAATCTGACCAAGGGTAACATCTGCATGAAGTCTGTATGTTCTGTGTACATGGATTTTCTATCAGGTACTCTGGTTTCTGACTGAACTCCAAAAACATACTGATAGGTAACTGAGCCCCACCGGGGATACTGAGTGGTGACAGTGTTTGTAAAACTGCAAGAAAAAGGGGGTCATTCAGCACATCCCAATGCGCAGGTGCACGCTGCCATGGCTAGAAACATGAAGAAAAAAACACAATGCAGCAGCACTCTTCGAACACAAATTACATATAGTAATGCCATAGTTATATGCTACACTTATTTTGTAAATTTGAGATTCCTGATAAATACATTTTGTACATAATTATTTAGACCTTTTATGCACCATACTGGCCACCGTAAAATTCAGGGAATGCAGACTCCACATGCATGCTGGGTCCACTCTGTCTTTTACCATTTTTGTTGGTACAAAATGTATTTGCCAAGAGTCTCAAATTTACAAAACAAGCGTAAGATTAGCACCAGAGTATTTTCTATTACTATGGCATTATTGTGGGTAAAGTGTGTTTGCAGAGCGCTGTTTTTTTTTTTTTTTCCCTGACTGTGTTTGTAAATCACTGAGCAAATATTTTGGTGCTGATGGACATGGCCAACTACCAACATGGCGAGACGTGTCTAGCTACAGCCTGCCAGTTTTTTCGTATTTTTTTTATTTGGCTTAAGACATGTCTGCTAGTCTCACCACTGTTAGCCTTTCAGCATAGATGGCTCACTAGCCATGTGTTTAATGGCAGAGCTGAATTGACTACGGTCTGGAGTCCTGATGTACTCAGTTATATCTATTTCTGTATGTACATCGGATTTACATTTCATATGTTAGGCCCCATGTCCCCTGATGATTCTAGGGCCACAGAATAGATGAAAAGCGTCAGGACAGATTTTTTGTGATAGGCACGTCCTATTTACCCCTCAAGTAGGGCATATTAGGGCGTACAATTCCAGGGTTAGGTTCCTGAGGCTCTGAGGGATATACCAGGTACAGGGATGCACTAGGGTGAGTAATACGACCCACCTTCTGGTGCCCGTGACTGCTTGCCTCTACAGAATCAACCCAGGCGTCTTTGACAATTTGTACTAATATGCATCTGGTTATTCGGGTAAGATCATTCTAATCATATTACCCTATGCATAAAGGCTATTCTTTTGTTTTTTGGCCACTTATTTTAATTATTGATATTAAATGTTACGTTTTAATGTAAATGTGATTATGTTAAAGGAGCTATTAATTAATAATATTTTGTGGAATATTAATAATCAATATTCATAAATAGGCGTAACCGGCTCTCGCTAGCTCCGCCTATTTATTTCCTTTATTCAGTCCGTTCCCTGCACGCTGTGTATTGAACTGTACTATGGCGGCTACACAAAAGACAATGTAAACGGTACTTTAAATAATAAAAAGGATTTATTACAAAATAACATGTTTATGGACTATATCTATATATATTTATATTGGTGTATATAAATATATATACATATAGCCGCACAACAATACAATAACACAATCTCAGTATAAAAACTCAACTACACTGCACAATCCCACTTAATTCCACCCACAATACTAACTAAACACATACACTCACACAGAAATACAGCAATTACAGCAGTGCCCTCCCAAGCCTACTACTAGCTGTCCCTAAAAGTGGTTACAGGGGTTATAGGGGAATACAAGGGGTTATCTGCAGTGATAAGGCACTGCAGGGGTCAGGAGTTTGGGGATAATTAGGGGTAACAGGGAGTTCCAGGGGTACTTAGCCAGTCTCTGTTTCTGGATGGGCTGCTGGGCTCCATGTATGTCTTCCTTCCTCTGTGGTGAAAGCTCCCTCTCCTTGTGGTGGTCAAAGGTCCTCTGCCCAGTGTAGGTCCAAGCTCTTCTGTTTTATGGTGGTAAAAGCTCCTCAGCTTGTGGTGGTGAAAGCTCCTCCCTAGTCCCCCAAATGCTGGAGTAGTGGGGGGAAGGTGGCTTTCCATATGGCAGGGGTGTGGATGGCCCATGCTATAAAAACAGGTTTAGCAAGTGACTAACTGAAACCTTCACAATGCAAGCAATGGAGGCCAACACCCCTGTTCATAGCAAGCTGATACCAGAGGTGTGTGACAAAGAGTAGATGATCTTATCAATCCTCTGTCCTTTCATGTGCCCGAGACTGTCATCAGGGCGGCGTCTCCCTCCTGCAAGTGCGCTGGTATGCGCCTCCAGGGGGATGCAGGGTGGAGAGTCAGTTTATATGTATATAGATAAATGTATATAAAACTGGGGCATATATACATGTATCTATATACATTAGGAGCAACTGGGGGCACAATATAATATATATAGGGGGCATCATATGCATCAGAGGGCACCACATATTGGGGCATATCTGGAGACCCACAGATACATATATAGAAGGCCCATATATAGATATACATGTATATGCATGCCTCATAAAGGGGGCATGCATGCATATACATATACACACATACATACATACCAGCACTTCCTTCTACAGATTAGCACTACCTTCCCTTTGGGATCTGTTACTTTGCTTAAGACATGTCTGCCATAACACAAATGGTTGTGGTCATTTTAAAGAGATTATCCAAGAATATCAGATCGACGAGGGTCTGACTCCTGTCACCCCTACTATTCAGCTATTTGAGGAGGCTACTACACTAGCTGCAGATCCATTGAGTGCTGCCATCTCTTCACTGCTTACCAAAAACAGCACTGTACATTGTTTCACTTGAATGAGGCTGAGCTTTGCCTAGGCCATGTGTGCAATGTATGGTGATTTCACTGGCCTAGGAAGAGGCATAAGCTTTTATGGAGCTTTTATGGCCTTATTGAACAGTAGAGCTGATATTGATTACCTATCCTGATGAAAGGCCATCAGAAGGTGTGCAGGAAAAAACAAAATTGACCGGAAGGGTTTAAAGGGGTTCTCCAGGAATATTTACTTTACTTTTTGTCTAATGCACGCATTCTGCCTTTGTAAAGAGAAGATTCATACTTGGCTGCTCTGCTTCTCCGTGCTGGCTCCCATAAATCCATGTTCTGGTCCCTAGACTGGCACTGCATGAGCACTTCCTCTGCTGCAGCCAATAGCTGGCTTCAGCAGTGATGTGGCCACATGTAGCCAGCACAGAGTACTGGAACATGTAAATATTTCATTCTTTCCATCCTTCAACATCATTGTGACAGTTTACTTTCTGTTAACTTTTATAGAGCTACGGAGGAAAAAACATGAAGCGCGTGGGAACAATATTACAGAGAGCGATTCTGATCCTGATGTTGTGTTGTTTCCCGTGCTGGGCCATATTCATCAACACTGAACAAGTGCTGCTCCTGTGTAGACAGGACCCAGAGGTTGCCAGGTGAGCATTGTTCTAATATCGTGTGGTATACCATTGTATAAACCTTACAGTAGGTCTCACAGTGGTCTGTTGAGTTAAAAATGCAGTTTAGAACTAAAGAGGCCCTCCCATTAAATGGGAAGGCCTAACAAACATTACATATTGATTTACTGGTGTATTTCCAGTTTCCATTATTCAGTTACGTCATATCTTTATTATATCATTATTCCTGTTGTAACAAGTTAGCCCGTATCCAAAGAATAGAAGATAACTGTTAGATCAGTGCTGGTCCATCCGCTGGGACCACCACCTATCACTAGAACAGGGCTGGCCAACCTGCGGCTCTCCAGCTGTTGCAAAACTACAACTCCCAGCATGCCCAGTCTGCCTACAGCTATCATCCTACAGCAGGGCATGGTGGGAGTTGTAGTTTTACAACAGCTGGAGAGCCACAGGTTGGCCAGCCCTGCACTAGAATGAGGGCCTATACTTTGCGTGGACCTCCAAAATGAATGGAGCATGCACACTGCCTCTCCATTCATTTCTATTGGACTGCTGGAGATTGTAACTAATCAAACAAATGAAAATAACACCAATGTATTGTAATGTTACGAGACAACACAAATGTTTGCTGGCGTTTTTGCTGCTTTGTGTAACAGCATGTATAAATGCCTTCCTTAAAAAAATAAAAAAGTGCTTTAGGGCCATTGCCATTTTATAATCTGCAAAGTATGGATTCGCAAGATACGGATACCGGTCATGTGCATACTGCACTTTCTGCAGGCCTTATTGTATAAATGCCTATTTTTGTCACCAAAATGGACTAGAATAGGACATGTTCTATAGTTTCTGGAATGGTCTCACTGATGCAGGCAGGAAAGATAGAACCCTGCAGGCAGGGTTTCCTGAGACTTTACTACTGATGATCTATCTTCAGGATAGGTAGACTTGAGTGAATCGAGCTTCAAATCAATTAGTTAAAAAAAAATTGTAATGCTGTTTCCATACAATACAAATGTATGGGCTCCATGTAGCGAAAACTTTCTCTTGGCCGAATTTGCATGAGACTTCAGTGAATGACTTTGGTATTCCTGTCTGCGTATTTAAAAACATTTTAAAATAGGAATCCGAACTTAGCTTTGGTACTGAGGTGCCAGCCAGTACCAAACCCGACTTTGGATCCCTATTTTAAAATGTTTTTAATTACGCAGATAGGAATACCAAAGTCATTCACTGAAGTCCCACAAAACTACGGGCTTTGCAAAGCTTCGCATTTGAATGCTGTACAGAAACATAATTACAAAACAAAGTTTGGATCTATGATCTGAAGCTCGATTCACTGAAGCCTAGTCATCTGACATCTAGTATCTGATTGGTGGGGATCTGACACCGACAACGTCCGTGCCATTGGCACTCTGTGTCTGTGCCTTCTCAAACAGCTGATCAGCGGGGTCCCCGTGTCATACCCTCTCCAATCAGATACTGGTGCCCTATTCAGAGGATAGGTCATCAGTATTGAAGTCTCAGAAAACCCATTTAAACTCTTCATTAAGGCTTCTTTCACATGAACGTTGTGTTTTGCGGTCCGCAAATTGCGGATCCGCAAAACCCTGATACCGGCCCATGTGCTTTCCGCAATTTGCGGACCGCATATGCGGGGAATATTCTCTTTGCAGGGCCGTGGCACGGAGCAACGGAGTTTTCACAAACCTTTGTCCTGCAGCAAGGAGAGCGTGCATGATCAAATCCTTTGGTATGACATATTAAAATTTTATGAAAACTCAATGACCTTCTAAAGAGATTGTCCAACTTCATATTTTTTTTCAAATACCCCACTCTCCCATCGGGACATGTCATAGAAGCATATTTACCTGCGCCCTGGGACTCTGTTCCAGCTCCATGGATCACTGTGTTTATTGTGCGTTGGTCCCTGCCTATAAGCTTTCAGCATGGGCAGGGTCATGTGCGCTACTGCAGCCAATGAGGCACATCACTGCCAAAACCAGTTTAAAAAAACTATATGAAGTTGGACAACCCTTTTGTGGGATTGTCCAAGCTACTGATATTGATGACCTATCCCGAGGTCATCAGTTTCTGATCGGTGTATGGGGCGGTTCTAACTCATGCCATAAGAACCCCCCCCCACATCCACATATCTGCTTGAAGGGGCCACAGTGCTCATGGCAGCGCTGTATCCTCTTCAGTGTTTTCCTATATGTGATTTACTTTGTAGTTGTGTTGCAGTGTAATTACAGCTACTTGTCCCATTCAACTGACGAATTCATGTAGCTAAAGTTAATACAGTTAAAGTTAATACAAGGCACTTACTAATGTATTGTGGTTGTCCATAATTCCTCCTTTGCTGGCTTCATTAATTTTTCTATGACATTATACACTGCTCATTTCCAGGGGTTACAGCCACTGCTGCAGCGCCGATATGAGGTGTTCAGCATGGGAGCTGCTGTGCATGCCTTCCTATGTGCGTACCCACTATCCCAGCCTCTGGAGAGACCGGCGCTTTTTCCTATAGTGTGCAAGCACGGCCACTGCTGCTGGATTGCAGTGTTGGCCATAACATCTGGAAATGAGCAGTGTATGGACCAGTACACTGAGTATTTAGGTGCTGATTTTGGAGCGTTTCTGCCTCCAAATCTGGTCTAAAAATGCCTTAAAACAGCCCCCCGTTCATTTCAATGGGAAGCATCCCTTGCTTTTTTTGCCCAAGGGTAAAAAAGAAGCAGAATGCCCTATCTTGGGGCAGAATCAGCACTGAATCTCCCATAGAAATGAATGGGAAGCAGAAAAGAACAGCTCCATCTAAGTCCATGCCTAATTTGTGCATTTTCCATCTTTTTTTTGGCGCAGATCTGCTTCAAGCTGAAAATTCAGCTTTGTATCGAATCTATTGTTTAAAAAAATCTTCAAAAAATGTATTAGAAAACGCTGAAATAAGACTTGGATTCTGCACTGATTTTTTTTTAAAGTGTGAATATAATGAGATTTAAAAAATGAATGAAGCCAGCAGAGTAGGCAATATGGAGAATCACAATACATTAGACAGTGGCTTGTATGAACTCTCTCTATATAATAAATGTAGCTGTTCAGGTAAACTTTGAAGAGTACGCAGCGCTTGCACAAGCGTCAACCTGCCTAGAAACAACTGATCCGTAGGGGTTCCAGTAGTCGGACCTCCGCCCATCTGATGTTGATCTTGAGGATAGGTCATCAATATCTGCAGCCCGGACAACCATTTAAGGAAAAATTCCTTTCCTTTCATAAATGGATGACACAATAAAAGTAAATTTTTACAAGATAATGTCACACAGATTAATCATCTCTCATCTTTCACAAGATTGCACGTGTGACCTCCGTTTACATTTTGACTTTGATCTCAGCTCATTAATAAGTTCCTCGGTTTGTAAATGTCAGGTTTTTTTTCTATTTCATAGGTTGACACAGACCTACGTGATGATATTTATTCCTGCTCTCCCTGTAAGTTCTCCCTTTTCCTTTTTCTTTAAATACATTAGTGAAACAAGGAAATGGAAAAGTAGTGATTTGCATTGTAAACAGTGCAGCTCACTAAACTAAACTGTAATAAATGACCCCCATTGTTTTGTGAAGCAGTGTATGTTGATTTTGCTGCTATGTTTTGGCTTCTTATTTTCCATTACAGGCGGTGTTCCTTTATGAGCTACAGATACGATACTTAACAAACCAGGTACATCTTGTGATATTTGAACTTCCACTAAATTAGATTTGTTTTGTACAGTTGTTTTTCTTAGTTTCTCATCATATTGCGTGTTTCTATTAAAGGAGTTTTCCAGGGACAAATTAAAATTTAAAAAATGGACGTTAAAAAAAATAAAAAATAAACTTTTCTCACCCTTACTGATCTCCTGCCATCGCCGTCCCGATGCTGCTCTGGACTCCACTGCTGTCCACTATCTGCCCTGGCTCAACACGGACAGAAACTGAAAGAAAGTCCCACACGGCCGCTCACTGATTGAGGTGGGCCACCGCTAAGGCTAGTAGTGATTGGCTGTGTCACCCTTTCTTGCCATTTTTACCCGGGACAGAAAGCACCATGGGAACTGCAGTGGCATTGATTAGATTGGAGGTGCAGTACAGCTTTTTTTTCTATGTGTTACCCCTTAACCCACATGAACCAGTTTGATCACTGTATGGCTGAAATGTCCCTGAATTCATAGGGGTGCCATCACATTTCTGCTGCTTCTGACTTGTAAAGAAAAAAGCAAGAATATTTATAAAATAAAATTCAAAATAATTTAAATAAAGATATATTTATGATATAAAACAAAGATTATATTCCATATCTGTTGCATATTGCAGTTTGTACCGTATCCGAACTTTTACACAGATTTTACTATCTTTTCATTACTTTGAAGCTTGTAGTAATTTTTTGTTTCCACCCAGGGTATAATATGGCCCCAAGTTATTACTGGTCTTGCTGTAAACGTCTTTAATGTAGCAGTGAATGCCATCTTTATGTATGGCCTGAAGCTGGGCGTGGTGTGAGTCTTTTTACATATCATAGTTATTTGTGCATTAGGTACTTAGGAAAGTTAATTATTCTGTTTATGTAAGCTTCACTGTGTGTACTCCATATCCATGAATTTTACACAGGGAAATAAAGTGTGCATGTGGTGTAGTATAATGTTACTAGTCCCATCACAGTGGCAGCATTGTGAAAATACATGTGCTCAACTGTATTTAAAGCGACTAACCCCCCCCCCTTTCCCCCACTCCACAGTGTGCATCAGGTAGTCTGAGAAGTGGTGCGGCCATCTCGGATGACAGAATAGGAGTCTGGGAATTGTCAGATCTGCAGTAGAAAAGATGAAATGGGCTCCAGGTTCTGCTCATTCCCCAGTTAATATGCGTTTTTTTTATTTTTTATAATTAAACCGGGGGGGGGGGGCATTTTTAACATTATGCTTATAGTCACTAGAGAGCAAAGATTGTGTTGG
The DNA here is from genome assembly GCA_900303285.1 of Rhinella marina. Classification (NCBI taxonomy): domain Eukaryota; kingdom Metazoa; phylum Chordata; class Amphibia; order Anura; family Bufonidae; genus Rhinella; species Rhinella marina. The sequence goes on along the minus strand of ONZH01003837.1, from coordinate 87,695 downwards.
AGAGCTATTTCCTGCTTATGATAATCAGTTTACATTACAGAAGAAGTGATTTTTTTCCAGTGTTGCTTGACTAATGAATTAAAACCTATAAAATATGACGGTCAACATTTCTAATTTAGTAATAAGGAAAAAGCTGATACAACAAAAGCACTAATTTATCACAGGCAATTATTGGGAACATACCAGACATTCCTGATAGTTGCCTGACTATGGGCCGAGGTAATGATTATATTTATTTGTAGTAATCATCTTTTCTGTACGGGGATGAGCAGAAAACGATGCCCTGAAACGATAAATTTGGGTACCACATCAATGATTCCCCCCCCCCATCCCCCTGTGACCAGTGGCACATCTACATGGGTCAATTATTGGGAACAAGTGTTCATATGCTCAGTAATCTGCCCATGTGAAAGGGCCTTTCATTTACTTCTGCCTGTGTTTTTTGGTTTCTTATAGGGGATCGGCGTGGTCAAACACATTATCAGAGTTTGCAATGTCTGGATTGCTTTTTATTTATATTATTTGGAAAAAGCTCCATCTTTTAACCTGGGGAGGTATGTGACTAATACATCTACAGCTACTGTCATGGAAATGGGGGTCTATGCTAGAACTGCATAGTACTTTTATCATTTGGGTTTTTTAAAACTTTATGTACTTCCTACTGGGATTCGCATCCCCACCTATCCCTTGGTTGAACTTGATGGACTTTTTTGATGGTCTGTTTTTTTCAACCGTATAAACTATGTAACTATGTATATTACACTGTTGGTGCTGTAACATTGATAACTTTATACGTCCAGTTTGTTTCACAGTTTTTAGTCTTTCTTCTGCCATAATATTTTTATATATTTAATATAGTTCTTTCACTTGTTCTCATCAGGATTCTTGTTCTCATGATTTGTTTTTAGGTTGGTCCAGGAATTGCTTGCAGGAATGGGGCTCCTTTATACGCTTGGCCATACCCAGCATGCTCATGGTGTGCATTGAATGGTGGAGCTTTGAAATTGGAGGGTTCTTAGCAGGTTAGCCCACACATATTATTTCTGCTAAATTGTTTTCTCTTATAATGCTTTTAAACATAAGTCCCTGAGTCTTCAATCTGTGCAATCTATGACATAGATTAAAGGGGTATTCCGGGCATAACTATCAGTTTGGTGGGGGTCCTACCGCTGGGACCCCCACTGATCATCAGAACGTACCCTGTGGAGCCCCCCTGAAATGGAGGATGCGGCTGGTCGGAAATGCGCACTTCTGCTGCATTCACTTCTATGAGAGTGCCAGAGATAACTGAGTGCTGTACTCAGCTATCTCCAGCTCTCCCATAGAAATTAAAGAGGACCTTTCACCTTTTCTGACGTGTCTGTTTTAATATCTTCATGCATTCCCCCATGTAATAACAATTCTGGAACATCTATTCTTATGGCTGTATGTTGTGCCATTCCTTTATTATTTCTACTAGAAGTTATGAATGAATTGCTAGCAGTCTGCAGTAAGGGTACAGTGGGGTGTTAACAAGTTGCGGGTGTGTACTTGCACAGTCTGAACATGTCAGCACTGATTGGATAGAGTGAGACTGTGCAGGTACACACCCCCAACTGGTTACCTCCCCTCTGTACCCTTACTGCAGACTGCTAGTAATTCATTTGTAACTTCTAGTACAAATAATAAAGGAATGGCACAACATAGATCCATAAGATTAGATGTTCCAGAATTGTTATTACATGGGGAATACATGAAGATATTAAAACAGATATGTCAGGAGAGGTGAAAGGTCCTCTTTAATGGAGCTGTGGCTATTTCCAGCCAGCTACTCCGTCTATTTCAGAGGGGCTCCAGAGAGTACAAAGCCCCCATTCTCGTGATCGGTGGGGATCCCCTACCGATCGGATAGTTATACCCGGAGTACCCCTTTAAGGCCTAGTTCACAATTCAGTGATTTGGTCGGTGATTTCTATCAGTGATTGTGAGCCAAAACCTGAAGTGGAGCTTACATAGAAATCAGGTTTAATAGGAAGATGTGCTCCTGTTCTGTGTTTATCTGTTCCTGGTTTTGGCCACAATCACTGATGGAAATCACTGAAGTGTGAACTAGGCCTAAAACAGAAAAGATAGCATTTCAAAAATATCTGCAGCTGAAAGGGTTTTATCCCTTCGTCCTATGACAGCACCAGGAGAGAGGATCCACCTCCCAGGACAGGAAACCCACAGGTATAAATTTGGAAGGGGCCTCTCCCACTTCAGTGGTTTCCTGTCCTGGGAGGACAGCCTACAGGTGTTTTTTATTTTAAGAAGATGGGGAGTAGTTTCTCCCTGGTGTTATAGGAGGCTGGGCTGAGGTGCGCGCCGGGTGAGGTCCCCGCTCCACGCACCTTGAAGATGTCCTGAGGATCTGGAGTCTGTCCTGTCTGGCTGCTGGACTGCTGTTAGAGGTATGCTGGCCATTGCAGGTTGTTCCCTCTGGGCCCGTGTTAAGGGCGCATGGCGCGCGTTGCTGACGTCAGCGATTCGGTCACGTGACACCTGAGCGCGCTATGAAGGAGGAAGCGCTCAGGTTACCTTTGCAGAGCATCCGGATAACACCCATTCTCTGTTCTCCAGTGTAACTAGTCTAAGGAGCCCAGCACCAGCTTTCCTTGTGATTCTTGCGGGGTTCTGCCGGATTCAAGGATACAGGGACACCCGGCATGGAGAGTTCCGGTGAAACCCCTAAGGACCCAGTTACCCCTGTGCATGTGGTAGGATGTGGGTATGGGTATGTCACTATGCCTTTTTTCTCTTGTGGGTTGTGGGCTTATGTGTGCATGTTTTGGCTCTTTTATTTCTTAGGATAAACCTAAGAAACCGACTTCCAAGTCACGCCATAAGGAGTGTTGAATATGTAAAGCTAAGTTGGATCCATCATATCAAAAAGCCTTGTGTAGACGATGCATTGAGAATACTATTGTAGAGGAATCTGAAGAGGATGATTAGGAAAGAAGTAAATAGCACCCTATCATCACATAAGGAGCTCCATCATCATAAATCGAGACATCCTGAGGAGAGTTCTATAACCTCTCTGGATTCTAATGTTTCCAGTTCTGAGGCAGGGTTAGAGAGTGGAGAGGTTGATACGGCCTCTTCTTCCTCAGATGAGGATGGAGGAGGGAGACCTTTCTTTCCCCTGCAGGATGTAGATCAGCTTGTTAAAGCGGTCAGAGCTACGATGAGTATTGAGGAGACTAAGGAAACACATACGGTACAAGATGTTATGTTCGAGGGCCTGGAATCTAGGAAAAAGAGAACATTCTTTATCCATAAAAACGTGTCTGCTAAGATTGAGAGGGAATGGAAACACCCGGATAAGCGCACTTTTATCCCAAGCGCGGTGAAAAGAAAATACCCGTTCTCAGAGGAAGATTGTTCCCGGTGGGATAGAGCCACTAAGATAGATGTCCCTATAGCCAAAGTTTCACGCAGGTCCTCACTTCCCTTTGATGACCTGGGCCAGTTAAAAGATGCCATGGACAGGAAGGCAGACAGTTTTTTAAAGAAAACTTGGGAGTCGATTGGGGCGGCCTTCAAACCGACTATCGCGGCTACTTGTACCTCTAAAGCATTGATTTTGTGGATGAAGCAATTGGAGGAGCAGATTAGGGACAAGACACCTAGAGATAAAATTCTTGAATCCCTTCCGGTTATTGCAAAAGCAGCAGATTTCTTGGCAGGCGCCTCAGCGGATTCGATTAGACTACTGTATGTGCTAGGACCTTCTCTATGGCTAACACCGCATGACGTGTCTTGTGGTTAAAGAACTGGTCGGGGGATGTAGCCTCTAAGAGCCGCTTATGCAGTGAGCCTTGTGAAGGTAAATACTTGTTTGGAAAAAGCGGGGGATAGAAAGAAAGGTTTCCCTACCTCCTTTCGCAAACAGAACTTCTCTTTTCAGAGGGGCAGAAAATTTAAGGAGAGAGAAAAAAGTCCGGTCAAGAAAAATGATAAGTAGAAATTCTCCAAGTCTCGGTCCAGGTGGTTTCTTTTCAAGGGGCAGTCCTCGGATACTGCTAGAAAGGAAAATTCTCAATGACGCCAGGGTGGGAGGAAGATTGAAAAACTTTCTTCCAGCCTGGGAGAGAATATCAAACAGTTCATGGATATTACAGTCAATAAAGGAAGGTTTCAGAATAGATTTAAAAACCCTGCCTCCAGAAAGATTCAAAATTACAAATGTAGGACCTTCTTGTCAGGCTGCCCTGGAAAGAGAGGTCCAAAGTCTCCTTTAAAAGGGAGCCCTTGTTGTCTGCCCAGAAGGAGAAGAAGGGACAAGTTTTTATTCAACTCTCTTCTTGGTAAAAAAAAAACAAACAAACGGAGATTTCAGGACTATAATAAATATGAAGTCCTTGAACAGGTTTCTACATTACAGGCATTTCAAAATGGAAACAATAAAGTCGGTGGTGGATCTGTTATACAGGGATTGTTATATGGCTGTCTTGGACATCAAAGATGCCTATTACCACCTTCCGATTTTTTGGGGTCATCAGAAGTACCTCAGGGTGGCTCTGACCTTCCAAGGCTGTTTGAGACACATTCAATTTTAGGTGTTACCATTCGGGATTGCCATGGCCCCGAGGGTGTTTACCAAGTTGATATCCGAGATGGTGGCTCACATAAGGGAAAGAGATATCCTTTTTGTCCCGTACCTTGACGATTTCCTGATTATAGCGCCAACATGTCAGAACTGTGTGATCCAGGTCCAGCAAGTGAGGACGATTTTGGAATCTCTCGGCTGAGTTCTGAACATAGAAAAGTCAAGACTAGTCCCAGAGAAGAGGCAGCGGTTCCTGGGGATAGTTTTAGATTCAGAAGCCCAGAAGTCCTTTTTATCTCAGGAGAAAATCGAGAAGGTAAGGTCAGTGGTTCAATGTCTGATAGACAGCCCTCGAGTGCTATAGGAAGGGGATGTCAGTGCTAGGAACCCTGACCTCATGTACTCCAGCGGTTCAGTGGGCTCATATTCACTGCAGAGCTCCTCAATGGGAAATCCTAGGAGCCTGGTCTGGGGAAACAAAGGATTTAAATTTGAGTCTGGTGATTTCGGAGAAGGCCTGTCAAGCTCTGACCTGGTGGCTTTTTCAAAGGAATTTATCTCAGGGTGTTCCTTGGAAATTTGTGGATCCCCTAGTGATTACCACAGATGCCAGTCCTCGGGGCTGGGGTGCTCATGTGGGGGATTCGCTTCTTCAAGGTTTACGGGATTGCCCAATCTCGGACAGTTCTTCAAACCAAAAGGAACTGCTTGCGGTTCTCAGAGACATTCAAGAAAGTCCTTCCCCTTATCAAAAATCGTCATGTGAGGGTGTTGTCAGACAATGGCTCCGTTGTAGCGTATCTGAACCACCAGGGAGGCACCCGTTCTGAATCCCTGGGGACCCTGGTTCAGATTTTTTCTCTAGTGGAAGGAAGAGCCTTGTCTGTGTCAGCTCTTCACATCAAAGGGGTGGACAACTGGAAGGCAGATTACCTGAGCCGGCAATCCTTGGATCAGAAGGAATGGTCTCTGAATTGTGCAGTTTTTTCAAAGATAGTAAAGTTGTGGGGGATGCCTCAGATAGACCTGTTTGCCACCAGAGCAAACAGGAAGGTGGAGAGGTTTTTCTCCCTGGCCCCATCAGACTGTCCAGTAGCTGTGGACGCTCTGATGCAGCCATGGAACCAAGGCCTCCTTTATGCTTTTCCCCCTCTTCAGATTCTACCCAAGGTCCTGAAGAAAATCAGGGAGGACAAGGCGACGGTCATTCTTATAGCCCCCTTTTGACCTCGTCGGGCATGGTTCTCTTGGCTGAGAATAATGTCTGTGTCCGACCCCTGGGTGCTTCCAGACATTCCGGATCTCTTGAGTCAGGGCCCCATCCTTCATCCCCCTGTGAAGGGTCTCCACTTGACGGCGTGGCTTTTGAACGGAGCCTGTTGTTAGCCAGAGGCTTGTCTGCTTCTGTGGTTTCCACTATGATGAAGAGTAGAAAGCTGGTAACTACTAGTATTTATGCCAGGACTTGGTGGGCCTTCTTTAGGTTTATAGGTATTCCTCCTTCTGCTTCGGTTGGCCTTAATCTGCTGGTAATTTTTGATTTTTTGCAAAAAGGAATTGATAAGGGATTAGCTTTGAGTACCTTAAAAGTACAGATTGCAGCTCTTAGTGAACTTTTTAATTACAGATTGGCCTGTCAACCATGGGTGATTAGATTTTGTAAATCAGCATCGAGGTCTCTTCCCCCAGAGAGGATCAGGACCCCACCATGGGATTTGAATTTGGTGTTGCAGGCTTTGACAAAACAGCCCTTTGAACCTCTGGATTCTGTGCCCATTAAGATTTTAACATTGAAATGTATCTTTCTGGTAGCCATTACTTCAGCTAGGAGAATAGGCAAACTTCAGGCCCTTTCCATTAGCCCTCCTTATATGGTAATTCAGGAAGATAGGATAGTTTTGAGACCTGATCCTGCTTTTCTTCCTAAAGTGCTTTCAGACTTTCATAGAAATCAGGAAGTTATCTTGCCTTCTTTTTGTGCAGCCCCAAAAAATCAGAAAAAGGCGGAGTTTCATTGTCTAGATGTATGGGAATGTGTTCTTAAGTATCTAGAAGCTACTAAGGGTTGGATGAAATCTTCTTCCCTTTTTGTGCAGTTTTCGGGTCAGAATAAGGGCAAGTCTGCTAGTAAGGGTACTATAGCTAGATGGATCAAGCAGGCTATTGCTTTGGCATATGTTTCCATGCAGAAACTGGTTCCTTTGGGCTGGACGGCTCATTCTACTCAAGCAGTGGCTACCTCATGGGTGGAGAGAGCGGAAGCTTCTATCCTGGATATTTGCCGTGCTGCAACTTGGTCTTCTGCCTCTACCTTCTATAGGCACTGTTAACCAAATTAGATTATACATTAGAACCACATACCCAGAAAAAATGGTTAACCCCCTATATTGAGCAACAACGACTCAAATATATGAAACCTACAAAAGACAACCATGAGTCCATATAGCTCAAAAATATATTTTTTATTTAATTACACATAAACAGTAAATATTAGTTAAAAAGGTCAATAGCGACAAAGAGTCCAAAGAAGTCCAAAAAAGGTATGGCTCCCCTCACATCAACATCCCCCTCAATGGTATGACAACTAAATCGTATCATTAGCCCATATAAACTGATATACAAATAACTATAACATGCAAATACACAAATCATCAAAATATATACCAGAATAGGCAATAGTATAAATAAATTCAAAATATGTCACATACCAGAGGAGAGTGGAGTGTAGGAGAGCCACACACCCCAACGCACGTTTCGGCCCACGCCTTCCTCTGGGGGTACAACTCTCCTTATCAATGCACAAATATATGTATACCCCACCAATCAGCAAAACGAAAAACAATTTGTAAATATCTACCGGTGTGGCAAACAAAGTTGACGTCTTGGATATCACGCGCAGTCCGCGATGTCAGCGTATGTGCCGGAAGAGCGCCTCAGTCACGTGATGGCCAGTCACGTGACCGCCAGCGCAATACAAACCCATCTTACAAGATAAAACAAAATGCGCCCAGTTTGCCACAACGATAGAGAGCACAATAGTACCAAAATATAACAGAAAGACACAAAGGATGAAATAGATGTATATAATACGATAATAAACAAAATAAAAAGGAAAAAAGGGGGGCAGGACATAAGGAAGAAGGTATTGTATATTAAAGTGCAATAGTGCAACATGCAAAAACAAAAATCAATATTATAAATATATACACAATATATAAAAATATATACATACTAATTCATTACATATTACAAACAATATAATGCATATATGGCAAAAACCATGAAAATGCGAAGTGATACAAAGTGGTAAAAAAAGTGAAGTGAATCATATTTAAACAATGAAGTAATAATGGGGCACACCCAATAAACATAATAAAAAAGATGAAAAATAAGAAATAATAATACATATAATATTCCACATTTACACAAATACTAATATTGGTGCATTCAATTCCTTTCTTCCCTTAAAAACTCTTCAACTCCATATATCTATCCCCTCAAAAAATAGAGAGGTCTTCTTAGTATCCCCAAAAATCCTTGCTGATCTTATAAGATGACAAAGATGTTTTAATCGTATAATCCATCCAAATGTGTAATGTATCGCACTCTCAACGACTGATTAGTGAGCAATCTATAAATAAAAACACAATTAAAAACAAAAAGAGACAAAGGGACTACGAACAGGAAACAGCACTCAGAGGAATGGAGCAAAGCTCAACGACTCATTAAGGCCTCTGGTGTGCATAGTCCCCAGGGTCCATATCCACTTAGCTTCACGTTGTGCAAGTATTTTCATAATGTCACCTCCTCTCAGATCAAGTTCCACTATATCTATCTATCTATCTATCTATCTATCTATCTGTAGAGTGGAACTTGATCTGAGAGGAGGTGACATTATGAAAGTAATGGGTGTGCTGTAAAAAAAAAAAAAAGAGTAAACTGGTTCAGTGCGTGCAACCTTAAACGATGAGAAGAAAGAAGCATGGGATGGCCAAAAGATGAAAGTGGTTGGAAGAAGGTGGTCTACTGAAATGAGAGAGGCTCCTTCCAAATTTATACCTGTGGGTTTCCTGTCCTGGGAGGCGGATCCTCTCTCCTGGTGCTGTCATGGACTCCGGAAAATCAAATTACCGGTAAGTAATTAACATTTTTTTGCTATAGGAAAATTGAGATGTGAAAGAGTATAGAATAAAGATTGCAAGAAAATATTTAAAGGCTATGTACACCTTTTGGAGTAATTTTTAATGATTGCATTTAACTTATTTTTGGATAAAAATCATATTTTCAATTGGCCTTTATTAAAAATATTGAGCTGCTCAGTCCCGGCAGCTCCGCACAGCACACGAGGAGGAGGACGGCGCGCACATAGAAAGATTTCCCTACAGCGCCTTTTGCTGGGCGCTGTGGGGAATCTTCCTATGTGCGCGCCATCCTCCTCCTCCTGTGCTGTGCGGAGCTGCCAGAAGCATGTAAGTATGTCTGTGTCTATTAAAGTATGTCATACGCCCCACACATGTACCTGCGGTAGCACAGATCCGGCGGCACCCTTCAGCCGCCGGATCCGTGCTGCCGCAAGTGTGAAAGATGCCTAAGACGTCATAAACACATATTTAAGCCACATTCTTATCAGTAAGATAAGAATTGAGCTTTAATGAGCGTTTATAAGGTCAGCGATAAGAGATAAGCTGTCCGTCTGCTGCTCAAATGACGGAAAAGACAAAAATCCACAGGCAGCCAGTACAGCATGTCAGCCCTGTACACAAAAAAGGATTCCATATTGTTAATAAAGATCAATTAAAAAATTGATTTCTAGCTCAAAATAAGTATAATGCAATAATAAAAAAATTTGCCCCCACAGGTGCACATAGCCTTTAACCATTTCAGATCTGGGCCATTTCCCCCCTTCCTGACCAGGCCTAATTTTGCAAATCTGACATTTGTCACTTCATGTGGTAATAACTTTGGAACGCTTTTACTTATCCAAGCGATTCTGAGATTGTTTTCTCGTGACACATTGTACTTCAAGTTAATGGTAAATTTGAGTCGATAAGTTTTAATTTTTTTTATTAAAAAATCCAAAAGTTGACAAAAATTTGAAAAAATTCACTGTTTTCTAAATTTGAATCTCTCTGCTTTTAAGACGGATAGTGATACCCCATAAAATACTTTTTAATTTACATTCCCCATATGTCTACTTTACGTTGGCATCATTTTGGTAGTGTCATTTTATTTTTTTAGGACAGTAGAAGGTTTAGAATTTTAGACGCAATTTTTGGAAATTTGCAAAATCAACTTTTTAAAGGACCAGTTCAGTTCTGAAGTCACTTTGTGGGCTTACATAATAGAAACCACCCATAAATTACCCCATTTTAGAAAATACACCCCTCAAACTATTCAAAACTGGTTTTAGAAATGTTGTTAATAGAGTTGAGCGAACGTGCTCGTAACAAGCACTGTAGTGCTCGGATCCCCTGCGCTTGCATGGCCGCAGCTATCCGGATCCGTCCTCACCCGACTGCAAGTCAATGGGGACGGATCCGTTTGGTATGACACACTCATTTTTTTCGGGCTGAGGTGACATTTTTATTGCTACCATTTTGGGATGCATACGACTTTTTGATTGTTTGATATTATGTTTTTTGGTAGGTGAGACGACAAATAAAAGCTGTTTTGGCATAATTTTTATTAGATTTTTTTTACGCAGTTCACTTGATGGGGTAGATCATGTGATATGTTTATAGAGCCGGTCATTGCGGACGCGGTGATACCAAACAAGTCCATTTTATTTATTTATTTGTAACATTTTTTTAATGACATATTTGGGGGAAATTTTTTTTTTTTATATGTGATATATTTATTTTTATTTTATAATACTCTTTATTTATTTTTTTAATTGTTTTATTTTCTATTTTACACTTTGTGTCCCCCATAAGGTCATACAAGACCTCAGGGGGACATTTAACTTCATTTATTGATTTTATTTTTTTTACACTTGATTTCTTCTGTAACTGGGGCTGACATAGTAGCCCCAGTTACAGGGGAAATACATCTCCAGAGAGGCTGTACAGCATAATACTATGCTGTACAGCCTCAGTGCAGGGCTGATCGGGTCTATGAGAGACCGCTGGGCCGAAACAGGAAGCGCTGAGCGCTGTGTATACAACGATCTAGAAGGCAGGGACCCCTGGGAATGGTCCCTACCTTCTCTTTGGGGTACCCTGCTGTCAGTGACAGCAGGTACCCAGCTGTGCAGGTGCACGATTAGCGTGCAGCTGCTATCTCTGAATGGACGTTCAGAAACGTCCATTCAGAGATAGATAACCACTTCCCGGACATTTATATACTATGGGCGGACAGGAAGTGGTTAAAGGAGTTGTCTGGGATTTTGCTATTGATGGCCTATCCTTAGGATAGGCCATCAATATCTGATTGGCAGGGGTCTAGCACTCTGCTCCCCCGCTGATCAGCTGTTTAAGGCTAGCTCCGGCATTCAGAAATCTATGCCACTCCAACCACTATGTAGTCAATGGAATCAGCACTGCAGTAACAAGCTCCGTCCACTACACGATGGACAGAGCTTTGTAGTGCTTAAACGACAGCTCGTCATCAGATATTGATGGCCTATTCTGAGAATCGTGGCCAGCCACTAAAATATTGGCTGACCTTTGAAGGAAATGTCTCATGAATTAAATTTTAGTTTCAACAGTTACAAATAAATGTTGTAAGTATTTATTTGTTAACACTTCCTTTGGTGTTGCCAACACAAACACTTCCATCTTACATGATCTGCTTTAGACAATACAGAGTGTGTGTGTGTGCGCTTTATGGCAGCTGCAATGAATGGGGATTAATTGACGTAGAAATGCCTTACAGTCACCAGAAAGGACAAAATACAGAACTGGAGACCACAGAGAGGAAAGACAGATGCATACAGTCTCATCTTTTTGTATAGTGTTGCTATAAGGTTATGTTCACACAATGGAAATACAAGTTGCAAAAATCTCATGTGTATTTTCTGCAGTAGCCGCAGATTCAGACCTGAGCCTGGGATTTCTGCGGATCCATCCATAAATTTAGCCCGATCACTGAAGCCATGGCAAGGATCCGAGCACAGAAAAATCTGTACTATGGTGTAGATTCTCATTATAATCAATGGGCAGTTAAAGGGATTGTCCTATTTAAACAGTAAGCATCTGCTTGGCAAATGTTCGACCACTGAGGCCGTCACCGATCACAAGAATGGGGACCCTGTGTTCCCCTGTTTGAACTGAGAGCAGTCATTCAACTTTATGGGACTGATGGAGATAGCTGAGTACAAGCTCTTGGCTATCTCCAGCAGAAGCTGGCAAGCAGCAGATCAAAGGGCAATGGCAGCATGGCAAGCATGAAAACGTTTTTATATCGATATCAACATGAATTTTTTTTTTTAAAGTGTATAATAAAAAGCTGATGTAAAAATATGATGTCGTCAATTAATTTGAGGTTTTTAGCTTCCGTTTATTTTATTTCCTTAGGTCTCATCAGTGTTGTGGAGCTGGGGGCTCAGGCTATAATGTTGGAACTAATGACCGCAGCTTACATGGTGAGTTAAAGAAGTTGCGCTAACCAAACTGATAATTCCATTAATTACTTTTATTATATATAACAAAATTCTAAACTAAAAGAGGGACCTGTTTCTTTTCCTTTTACATACATTGGAAAAACTTGCCTAGGAGAGAGGTCGTACTCACGAGACGTGGCCTGTAGCCCTTACTCAAGGTCTTGTATGGTTTTCAAATGAGATTCTATTCCAATGTCTTTACCAACTGGAAGAAGTAGAGACAAAAGTTGCTTCTGCAGGGCCTAGCCAGCATTAATGTCATGGTTGCATAGTGGTGATGGCCTCTAAAATAATACTGAAGATAAGGCTACTCTAAACAATTCAGTCCAAAGCTTGTCTTCATACAGATTCATTCTTTCTGGTCAGCGAATTGCTGTTTACACGAACATTTTCCTAATTCATCAAGTGATCTGCAACGTCTTTACACCTGCCTATTATTGGGAACGAGCGTTCTTACGAACGTTGATTTCCAATAATCGGCCCAACAGTTGCCTTGTGTAAATCCTCCTTTAAATACTGAGGACCTGTCCACCTACCAGCACTGCGGTCAATCAGCTTTTGGAAGATACTATGGCACCATGCCATTGCAGTTTCTTCTGAGGTCTGTGATGTCATATCCGTCAGGCAAATGGCCTTTTTGCAGCTCAGCTCCATTCCGGTTACTGGGACTGAGCCGCAATCCTAAGCATGGCCACTATTCAATGTATGGTGCTGTGCTTTGTGTGAAGTGCAGAGGCTGAATTGTTCTTCAGAGTGCACAGGTCCCTTCACTGAGCTGATTGGTTAGGGTCTGCCTCCTGGCACCTCCACCAATCGGATATTGATGACCTATCCTGAGACTAGGTCATCCATATTTAATTTCTGGAAAACACCTTTTAAGGATACAATCAATAGTCCATTGGATATGTAGCTTTATTATTTGTATTAGGCCTTTTTCAAATCTGCATTCCTGCTGTTCCATCACTGCCGGGTGCTGCTGGAATTCCTTCCGATCCCATTAACTATAATGGGGACCTTCGAAGACCTGGCCATGTTTGCCAGGTTTTGACCGAATCTCCACTTGTCCCCATTATAGTCAATGGGGCTGGCAATTGTCAGTTAGCATTCAGCAGTGCAGGATCCAGACATTAACCCACAGGCTTCTCCCTGCCAGGACAGCTTACAGCAGATGGTAAATGCTAGTGTGAACCTAGCCTTACCAAGAAATTGTTAGAGATTTCTCATAGACACCGAGTTTATAAAGCATGTTTGGAATTTACAAGCAATCTTTTTTTCCACTCAGATTTCTTCTGGATTCAGTGTGGCTGCAAGTGTGAGGATTGGGAATGCTCTTGGAGCAGGAGATGTGGAGCAAGCTAAAACATCCTGTAAAGTTTCCCTATTCTGCATAGGTAAGACTGATGATGTTCATTAAAGAGGACCTTTCACCACTACTGACATGCCTGTTTTAATATCTTCCTGCACTCCCCATGTAATAACAATTCTGGAGCATCTATTCTTATGGCAATATGTTATGCCATTTCTTCTTTTATTTCTTCTAGAAGTTATGAATGAATTTCTATTAGCCTTCAGTAAGGGTACAGAGGGGAGGTAACCAGTTGGGGGAGTGTACCTGCACAGACTGAAAATGGCAGCACTGATTGGATAGAGTCAGTCTGTGCAGGGGCATGCCCCCAACTGGTTACCACCCCTCTGTACCCTTACTGCAGACTGATAGAAATTCATTTATAACTTCTAGTGCATGAAGCTATTAAAACAGGCCTGTCATAATCACTAATTATCTGCAGATGCCTACTGGTGCAACAAACAGATGTTTTCCAGCGTGTTTTCTTTGGTTGGATCTGTCTCTACAAAACTGAAACCAGGGCTTAGCTACCCAACAGTGAGAAGCCAGAATTCTGTCTCAAATTCTGCCAAAGAAGTAGTGTTTATGGTGTACAACAAATGTAAAGGAAGTCATAAAATGCTGTAGAATGGTGCCATTTTTCTTAGCACACAGTATTGGTGTACCCCACTACAGTTATGGTGTGAACAAAAGAAAAATGTGTATCGTGTCTAGAAAGGTGAGCCAGATTAATTATAACTTGTGTGCTGCTGTGAAACATTTTATCTGTCTGGTTTGGTTTTATCCTAACTTCAGCATAGTACTAATATATCTACCTTACTATGTTCTGGATAGCAGAGGCACCAGTACCACTCACTGTGAATAGAAGACAAAAGGTGGCGATACACATAAGATTAATGTCCACTGAACCTGACGATTTTGGCAGTGCCAGATGTATATAGAGATGCCCACCTTAACCCCAATGGCAGCAGAAGATGGGAAAAAGAAGGGTCCTTTAAGAAGACACCACCATAGGTGCCTGCTGGCTTCTTAAGGTGACCACTGACATTAGATGGTTGTTTGGTCCCAGCAAAATCTAATGTCTATGGGAGCCTACTGACGGATGATGTCCGAGGGGGGGGGGGATAAGGATCAGACATGTTGGAGTTCACCTGCCCAATAATTTTTTTTTTTTGGTGACCTAAGCCACAACCAGAAAAGTCTGGCAGCAACATACTCCCCCCTCTTCATACCAAAAACACATGCTTGATTGGGCAAGCCGAGAAGGTTTGTGTCAGGGGAGTTGAAGGAGCAAGACTGAGCATTTGCGTCCATCAAGTTACATTAAGGCTGGTTGATTTTAACTATTAAACTACAGCTGTGGTCCAAATGAATGCAGTTGAACGCAAACTTGGGGACAGCAGCTGTCATTCAATAGTTAAAATCAATCAGTTACGCTACAAAAAATGTGTATTGTGTAAATACAAAAAATATATAATAATGGGCTGGATTTAACTATAAATATTTTTTTTCTTGTGGGACAACCCCTTTTAATGGGGTTGTCCCATCTGGGATATTTCTGGCATATCAATAGGAAATACCATAAATGTCTGATAGGTGTGGGTCCCACCTCTGGGACATGTTCTTATCTCAAGAATGGGGCCTGGCTGTGAACGGAGAGCACACCGCACATGCATGGTGTCCTCACGTTTACTGTTATGAAAATCCTGTGTTCAAATCAACTTCAATGTAAACGGCCTTACATTTAGAACTGGCGCTGGATACTCTAAAGTTATGTATAGGCCGGCGCCATTCCACTGCCAGCGCAGGGGCTTATTAAGACCGGCATCTAAAACTCGAGTCTTAATAAATGGGCCTACTTAATTTGTATAGACTTGAGGAATGAAGGGAAAGGAGGACATGATCTAGAGTCTTATTTCACACGCGTGTTACAGAATGATTCGGGGTCTGTTCAGAGACAAATTGATGGTTTTGCATGCAAGTTGAATCAGTTTTGTCTGCAGTGGTGTTCAGTGTTTGTTTCTCTCCACATGGATGCGTTCAGTTTTTGATGTGTTTTTCATGTTTGTGAAGAAAAGCTGAAGAATAACACTCGACATCTTGCAACCATCAGTGAAAAACACATTGCATCCGGATGCCTTCCATTTTTCACGCAAGCCTCATTCTTTTCTATGTGGCAAGGGCTGTATGAAAAACCCATCATATAGAAAATGATGATCAGTGATAAACAATGCTCATGGGCACATTCCTATTGAAATGAATTGGTCAGGATTCAGTCTGGATGCTGTCCGTTCTCTACACTCATTGCATCTGAACGGTATGTTAAGGGCATAAATAAGGTTCAGGAGGGAAGGGTTTTTAATAAAAAAAATAATAATAAAATGAACACTAGATCAAGGGGCATCATTTAAAATTAGTTGTGGGGAACAGAACCAATATCAGAAAATATTTTTACACCTAAAGAGTAGATGAGAGGTGATTGGGAAATCTACAGGAAGTGAATTGAAACATGACTGAGATAGGACATGTCTATTCAGACAAGATGGGCCATGCTGTCAATATTCTTTGTTCCACTATGTCACTTTTGACTTCTGCACTTTATTAACACATGGTTTCTTTGTGCAAACAGAATTTCATTAGAAAAATGCATTAAAAAACCTTACAAAAATGACGTCATGTCCATGTTCACATGAATCAAAAAGACGCCATCATGCGTTCTACACGTTTCATTTGTTGTGCACTTGGCTGGCGTGTTCTCATAGGACAGTCCACTGCATTGGGACAGCATACGGCAACCGCCACGTGATGCTTCCAGTGGGGCATGACCCTCAAAATGTTGCATGACTTATGCTGCTCTGATGCTCGTGGACTGTGCTCTGAGAACATGCCAACCGAGTGCAAACCGAATGTATAGAACGCATGATGGCGTCTTTTGAATTCATGTGAACATGGACAAAACATCATTTTTGTAAGGTTTTTTCAATGCATCTATCTAATGGAATACTGTTTGCAGAAAGAAACCTTGTAAAGTGTAGAGGATAAAAGTGACAGTGAAGTTGATCTGAACACAGGAGAGTAGTGGAGCTTTGAACTGTATTCTGATTAGTAGCCACTTGATTTTTGGTGTGAAGGACCTAAAACAACCCAGTGATCACGCTCCGCTATTTTCCAAAGTCCCACAGCAGTGACTGAAGAGCAAGTTGCGCATGCATGGCCAACCCTCCATCCTCAGAAAATAAGCCAGCACTCAGCTTTTTTTTAGTTTCAAAATGTATTTATTGGGTTGATGGCAAGATTGGAGAAGTTGTACATGGTACATGTAAACAAACAATAAAGAAGTATGGTTCTCCTACAGTAATTATGCATATGTAGAACATAATGGAAAAATACGGTAATTGTTAGAACAGTTGTATAACTTCATAGACTTGTCGCTAAACATGAGTTACCTAGAGTAAGCAGCATTGAATGATAGGGGAGTAGCCCTCGGTACTCCCCCGGTCAAAGAGAAGAGGGAAAGAAAAGGGGACAGGGATAAGTCTTCCAATACCCATGGCATCTAGTTAAAGAGATAGGAAGTATTGTAGGTTAGGAGATTTGGAACAGTTTAGCCAGGGATTCCATACTTGTTGGTAATGTTCTCTAGTGTCGGTCAATGTAGCATTTAATTTTTCATACAAAGCTATAGGATTAACTCTATGTATAACTGCTGATATTAAAAGAGAGGGAGTTCTCCATCTGGATGCTATGTGAATCCTGGCAGACATCAAAATGAAGAAGCTTATATGCAGTATAATCAAATGTTGGTGGCTTAAGGCCTAGTAGATATACAGGTGCTGACAGGGGGAGATCCTTTACAAACACTTCAAACAACCCTCTTTTAATATTGTACCAGAACCTTCGTACCACTGGGCAAGTCCACCACACATGAAGAGTGTTTCCCGTGTTTTGGCAGCCCCTGAAACATAAGGGAGAAACTGTTGGATAAATAAGATGTAATCTAGAGGGTATGAAATAGACTCTATGAAGAATCTTTAGAGGTTTCCATTAAGGTGACCTACCAGCTCCCTTTACTAATCATTGTACAACACTCAGACCGATGTTCCAACGTGAGGGACTCCTCCAAATCCACCTCCCATCCATGCATAAATGCCAGTTTGCTGAGTGGTGAGTTCAAGATAGAATAGATAATACCTTTCTCTAAAGCTCTATACTTACAGAGCCTTTCAAACATTGTAAAGGCTATCCTACTGTTTGCCGGGATCTGGGAGGTTAGAAAGTGGAAGACTTGAGTGACTCTAAAGAGTTCAGATGGCGGAGGGGAGAGAGCAGAAAGAAAGTATGCCCTGTACATGAGCTGAGAACGAAGTAAAAAAATCGCCAATATAGCTCAATCTAGTCTGTTTCCACCAAACAAACGTAGTTAGCGATAATCCTGGTGGGAATAGGGGGTTTCTAAATAGAGGGAGCATAGGGGAGACAGGGCTTTGCAGTTTATATTTAAATCGGACTTTCCACCAAAGTTGCAACATGAGGTAGGGGATTTTTGCAGCTGGGTTGACTGTTCCCAGAGGGATATCAGGTGACCAAATTAACGCCAATGGAGATACTGGAATCAATAAATCCGACTCCAAAATGACCCCTTGATGAGCGTTAAAGGGATCATGGAATGATACTAGTTGTGTCAATCTGGCTGCTATATAGTATTTATAAAGATGGGGGACAGAAAGTCTGCCTACTCTTTTATGCAGGTGTATAATATGTCTGGCTATTCGAGGCCTCTTATATGCCCAGATAAAACGAAAAATGTCAGTCTGCAGTGACTTTAGGGCAGAGCCTGTAATTGGTATGAGGAGGGCGCGAAAGAGATATAGTATCCGAGGCAAAGTGACCATTTTAACAGTATGTATTCTGCCTATCCATAAAAGAGTAGGATAATTCCAATTTAGTAGTTCTTGGCGAAGTTTAGGAATGAGACTGGCATAATTCCACTTGAGAGTGGAATCAAAGAAAAAAACGGGGGGAGGGTCAGTCAGCACCACCAAATGAGCAGATGCACGTTGCTATGGCTAAATACACATAGACAAAAAGATACAATGCAACAGCACCCTGCAAAGCAAATCAATCTGGCTGCTATATAGTATTTATAAAGATGGGGGACAGAAAGTCTGCCTACTCTTTTATGCAGGTGTATAATATGTCTGGCTATTCGAGGCCTCTTATATGCCCAGATAAAACGAAAAATGTCAGTCTGCAGTGACTTTAGGGCAGAGCCTGTAATTGGTATGAGGAGGGCGCGAAAGAGATATAGTATCCGAGGCAAAGTGACCATTTTAACAGTATGTATTCTGCCTAACCATAAAAGAGTAGGATAATTCCAATTTAGTAGTTCTTGGCGAAGTTTAGGAATGAGACTGGCATAATTCCACTTGAGAAAAAACGGGGGGAGGGTCAGTCAGCACCACCAAATGAGCAGATGCACGTTGCTATGGCTATTTTTTTCAAACAAGCGTAGCATTAACGCCAGAATACCTTCTACTACTATGGCATTGTTGTACTTGATTTGCTTTGCAGGGTGCTGTTGCATTGTATCTTTTTGTCTATGTGTATTTAGCCATAGCAACGTGCATCTGCTCATTTGGTGGTGCTGACTGACCCTCCCCCCCTTTTTTCTTTGCATTTTGCATTTGGAGGTATGGCTACTCCATGTCAGTCGTGCACTCCTGACCAGCCTGTCTGCCCCAGGTCTGATTTTAATTAGTGTAAGTATAAAGCTGTGCTTGCAGGTTGGTATCTGCATTCAATGGGAGCCATTTTGACATTGAGATAAAAGCACATGGAGCCTTCACTCCCTGAACTTTTATGTTGATTCATAACAGGTAGTATTTAGTGTAGGTCCCGTCTTACAGAGATCGCCTTGACGTTTGGCAGACGGGCTCAGATAATTTTGTACAAAATGTATTTGCCAAGAATCTCAAATTTCCTAAAAAAAATTTTTAGAAAATTTTTTTCCCAAAAAATGTTTTTGACATTTTTTCAAACAAGCGTAGCATTAACGCCAGAATACCTTCTACTACTATGGCACTGTTGTACTTGATTTGCTTTGCAGGGTGCTGTTGCATTGTATCTTTTTGTCTATGAGAGTGGAATCAAGGGTCTTTGGTAAATTAATTCCTAAATAAGGGAGATAATGGTCCCTATTTTTAAAACCGAAATTGAGGAAGATTAAATCTCGAACGTGCTGTGACATGTTACAATGTAGAATCTCCGATTTTTTAGCATTAATCTGAATGCCAGAAAAATGACCAAACATACTTAGACAGTTCATTAAGTTGGGTAGCGTGGTCAGGGGGGCGTGTGATAGTGAGGAGCATATCGTCCGCAAAAAGACTAACTTTATATTCGCGAGGACCAATCTTGACCCCTGCTATGTTTGAGTTAGTGCAAATCATTATGGATAACGTTAAATAGCCAGGGCAAATAGAGTGGGGGGAAAGGGGACAACCTTGGCGAGTACCTTGACTGATGTGGATAGGGGTGGGGTCATTGGATGGTAATTTAATGAAGCCTGTGGGAGTTGTATAAAGAGTTTGTATAGAGTGTAGGAAAGCACCAGATATACCTATTGTGGACATGACCTGGTAGAGGTAAGACCAAGAAAGGCTATCAAAAGCCTTTTTAATATCTAAGGCTAATAAAGAAAAAGGTTGAGAATTCGTATTAGCCCATTGGATGATATTACAGACCTTCCATACATTATCTGGTGCTTGTGTACCTGGGATAAATCCCACCTGGTCATAATATATCAGGGTAGGGAGGTGACGGTTGAGGAGTTTGGCCAAGATAGAGGTGAAAAGCTTAAGGTCTACATTAAGAAGGGATATGGGACGATAACTTGTAGGGCACAAGGGATCTTTGTTGGGTTTAGCGATAACTGTAATGAATGCCTGAAGCGTGTCAGACGGTAACTTACCCCCATGGAGGATATAATTACATAGACTTTTAAGGTGGGGTGTTAAAGTATCTTTAAATTTTTGGAAGTATAGAGCTGAAAACCGCTATGGCCAAATCTATTTCCTCCTCTGTGATATCATGGTTAAGAGAGTCCCTTGCAGACGAGGGTAAGGTAGGGATAGGAAGAGAATGTGTCCTGATTTGACTAATGGGTTACATTCAGGTGCACCTGTGCAGCCTGAGTCACATGAGTCATTGGTAGGCGGGACTCACAGCCTCTGCCCCCTCCCATTGTATGTGTGATTTCACGCTGGAGGTAACAGGGAGCTGAAATGTAGGGTTAGCGTTAGGTCCTGTGCTACTCTGAGATACATTGACACGGTGCTCGCGCTCCTGTATGTTCTTGATATAAAAATATATTGGTAAAAGTCTCATTTTAATATCAGTGTGAGGGTTTAGCCATATATTGTCAATTGCATTTACCGCTGTAGTGCACCATTTTCTGTGAATTAGGGATAGGAAGAGTTGCCAGAAAAGAGGTAAGGTCCGCCACGGGAGGGTCAGTGGGTGGGGAGTATAACTTTTTGTAGAAAGCATGAAATTGCTGATAAATTGTAGTCGGATTGTAAGTAATATGCCCCCTAGTGTCTTTGAGTTGATATATTAAGGCATTGCCGGGCTCTTAATTTGGCTGCCAGCATTCTATCCAGTTTATTAGCCAACTTATAGAATTTTGCTTTAGTCCACCTCAGAGCCTTTTTGGTGCGGTGCAGTAGGGCGGTATCAAGCTGGAGCTTTGTGTCTCTAATAGCTTTAGTGAGGTAAAGGGAGGGTTGCCTCTGGTTAGCTAGTTCCAGACAAAACAACTTGGATTCCAATCAGATTGAACTTCAGAGCGTTCTTTCTTCAATCTAGACGCCTCAGCCACGATGAGCCCTCTAATGACTGCCTTATGTGCAGCCCAGTTGATCGCAGGTGTGGTGTCGGAGGAGATGTTAACATCAAAATAATCTCTAAGAGCTGTGTATATACGATCCACTATAGAGGGATCTGTAAGGAGTGATTCATTCAGTCTCCATGTAAAGGGGCATCTAGAGGGGGAGTCCAGATTGAATTCTACCAACACCAGGTCATGGTCTGACCAGGTGCAAGGGATGTGTCTCGCATATAAAAGGTGTGGAAGGAGTTGTGTGGAGGCTAGAATCCAGTCTATCCTGGTGTAATGATGATGTACAGGGGAGAAATGAGTGTATTCATGTTGAGATCCATTATACTCTCTCCAACAGTCAGCTATGTTCAATCCCTGCATAACCTGCCGTACAGAATTCTTAGACTTTGAGGACAGTTTGTCCGCTACAGGAGACGACCTGTCCAGTTGAGCATTAAATGTCATATTTAAATCCCGGCATCAAATAATTGATGAAGGATAGTGTTCAAGTAATTTTCCCAAGGCACGGAAGAAAGAAGCAGGCTGACTGTTGGGAGCATAAGAGTTAATTAAACATAAAGGGGTATTATATAATGATCCCACTACTATAATATACCTACCTTCAGGGTCTATAACAGTGGTGTCAATGTGGAAAGGCAAGGAGTTACGAATAAAATAGCAACACCTCTGCTTTTAGTGGGGAAAGGTGCATGTGTTAACAGAGTATACCGATTATGGAAATACCTGGGACATGAAGTCGGGGTGAAATGGGATTCTTGAATACAAATGATATTGGGTTTGTCGGTCGTACTGGAGGAATGCTTTACGTCTCTTTTGTGGGGAATTGAACCCCCTGACATTATGAGATATAATTTTACACATGACTAGCATATAGAAGAATGCTTAACCCCTAAAACAGGGAATCATGTCCAGGGCATAGTGAGAAAGAGAGGGAGGGGAGACAGGATGAAGTGAAGACTGGGGGAGTCCATCGAGAACCACACAGCAGCAGTAGGATAAAGGAGTCAGCAACTCGTAAATACAAACTCAATAGAACTACTTGAACAAAAACAGTCAGGAGCCACGTGATGAACCAAACGCGTCGACATTGTATCCTGAAACGAACAAGGCGTGGGGGAAACATGGAGCTCAGGCTCCGCGGCAATCAGCTCGAATAATTACTCACAAAAGAAAGTAAACAGAGAGGGAAAATGGAAGGAGAGGAAAAAAGTTGGGGAAAAGAAAAAGAAGGGTCACAAAAGTAAGGTATGTCTGTCCACAACTAGGAATGAGGTGGACGATGTAGCCCCCCCCCACCACCACCACCACCACAGGGCTGTAAAGAACAGCCAATCAGGAGAAATCAACCGCATCACGGATGACTTCCATCCAGAGGGGCCCCAACATCCACCCCAAACCCGTGTACACAGTGCTGTACTAGAGATCAGCAATTCAATATATGTGTTCGGTCATTAGAGTGGTTGAACCACCTGGGGAAGTGAAGTCACTTCGAGTGTCCAGGAGGAAGAACATAAACAAGCACCGAATACACTGACACTACAGGGCAAGGGAGTCAGCCAACAATTAAATATATAGAGACTGAGGGGGATAATATGTATTGAGAATATACATTATATGGTAAGTCCCCCCCATCCTGACCTGCGACAATGGATCGGGCGTAAAAAGTTCGCCTATCACGACCCTCAGTCACAGCTTGTGGTAGGAGGAGACACCACCATAAAGAGTTAATATTATAAAAGTTATTGGGGCATAATGATCAACCTGAAATAGTCCCGTGGACATAATGATGGAACCTAAACAGTCAGTTAGAATATACATATAGGGTTAAGATTTAGGGATGCTTAATAGAATCCTGGGAGAATGAAATGACCCCAGTCGCCCGGCAGTCAATGTCAGACCGAGTGCAACCGCCATCAAACATACGCCACAGGGCAAGGGGGTCACCCCGTCAATCAAACCCCAGCCAACGTCAGCAGATCGAACGTAAAAGGGTCTCCAATCACGAACCCCAGTCACTGTCCGCGGTATGAGGAAGCGCCACCACAATGAATCTGTAGTAGACAAAAAAAAAAAAAGAAAAAAGGCAACTAAACAAGATAAACGGATTCCAGTTGTCCCAGACCTAAAACCAGTCAAAATCAGTCAGTTAGCATAGACATACGGTTTTTAAAGGTAGGGATCTTCTGTAGAATCACAGGAAAGTTCAACTTCACAGACAATCCTCAGGAAATCACTGAAGTCAAGGAGGGTCCTGAGAGCGCCTAGGGGGCTCTGGCAGTGCAGGTAGAGGAGCAGGAGCAGCAGGTCGGTCATATGGAACGCCCTCTCGTTGTAGTACCTAAAAGCCCTCCGATAAATCTTTAATTGTGTAGTCGCGGTTACCAATCTTACAGGCGATATGGAAAGGGAATCCCCACCTGTAGCGTATTTGGGCTCTTTGAAGAGCCATAGTAACAGGTCTCATCGATCTTCTCTTTTCCAGCGTAACAGGAGCCAAATCAGCAAACAATTGTACAGAGGAGTCAACTCCCAGGAGAGCTTGTAAGTTGCGTGCCGCTGCTAGGAGTTGGTCCCGCATTTCAGGGTAGTGCAACTTTAGTATAATATCTCGAGGCACATTAGGATTTCTCAGGCTTCCCAGAGCTCTGTGAACTAGATCCATTCTAAACATGTTAGAGTCCACTTGGGGTAATGATACCTGGAATAGGTTGAGAACTGTAGGTTGTAGGGCAGTAATAGTTTCTGGCATACCTCTGATCCTGATATTGGCTCTGCGGTTACGGTTCTCCAGATCTTCCAATTTGTATTCCAACGCCTCCAATCTGTAGAGCGTGCTCGTCCAGACGAGAGCTGTCGACTTCCATAGCATCTGCTACTTCATCCATCTTCTCTTCCAGCTCAGATACCCTGGTACCCAGGTCTTGGATTTGCTTAGTGAAGTCTGCCACTGCCCTGGAAAGTTCTGTAGTAATAAGTGATTTAATATTTTCATAAAGCTCAGTCGGATCAAAGACCGGAGCTGGAGAATCTGCTGCAGGTTTGGTTTCAGAGGGCAATAATGAGCTTGTACTGCCAGAGTCAGGACGTTCCATATTGGACGGCTGTGGAGTGCGGAAAAGCTCCGGGAGAGTTTGACAGGACGAGGAGAAGCCCTGCATTTTCTTTTTTTCTCAGCTATTTTTTTAAGTCTCTTAGCGGTAATCGTCGATGTCCATTACCTTCGAGGCCCCATTCTTGAGATAAAAATGGGTCCCAGAGGTGGAATCTGAACCTATTGGACATTTATAGCGTATTCTATCAATATATCATGAAAGTCCTAGATGTGAATACCCCTGTAAGTAGTATTTGTTTTAGAGTTGATATAAAAATGTTTTTCTTTTTTTTGGTGTTGAAAATTAAATCTAGAGTCTGTTGTGATGTGATCATGATTTTCCTTTCTGTTTTAGTGTTCTGCTCTGTTCTTACTGGTAGTTTGTTGGCCGGACTAAAAGATGTGATTGCTTATGTTTTCACTTCAGACAGGTTGGTGAATTGAGTTTTCTATAACTGAATTTTTTTCTATTTTACAAATCATTATTTCATAGAATTATTTTTTTTCAGTAATGGTACATTTACAAACAAGTAACATAGTAACATAGTTTATAAGGCCGAAAAAAAGACATCTGTCCATCCAGTTCGACCTGTTTTCCTACAAGTTGATCCAGAGGAAGGCAAAAAAACCTTGTGCGGTAGAATTTTCCTCACTTTAGGGGAAAAAATTCCTTCCCGACTCCAATCAGGCAATCAGAATTACTCCCTGGATCAACAACAACCCATATCTAGTAACTATAACCTGTAATATTATTACACTCCAGAAATACATCCAGGCCCCTCTTGAACTCTGAACTTACCATCACCACCTCCTCAGGCAGAGAGTTCCATAGTCTCACTGCTCTTACCGTAAAGAATCCTCTTCTATTTTTGTGAACAAACCTTCTTTCCTCCAGGCGCAGAGGATGCCCCTTGTCATGGTCACTGACCTTGGGATAAAGAGATCATGGGAGAGATCTCTGTACTGACCCCTGATATATTTATACATAGTTATTAGATCTCCCCTCAGTCGTCTTTTTTCTAAAGTGAATAACCCTAATTTTGATAATCTTTCTGGGTACTGTAGTCCACCCATTCCAGCTATGACTTTAGTTGCCCTCCTCTGAACCCTCTCCAGCTCTGCTATGTCTGCCTTGTTCACAGGAGCCCAGAACTGTACACAGTACTCCATGTGCGGTCTGACTAGTGATTTGTAAAGTGGCAGGACTATGTTCTCATCACGGGCATCTATGCCTCTTTTGATGCAACCCATTATCTTATTGGCCTTGGCAGCAGCTGTCTGACACTGGTTTCTGCAGCTTAGTTTGTTGTTCACTAAAATTCCTAGGTCCTTTTCCATGTCAGAGTTACCCAATATTTTACCATTTAGTATGTACTGGTGACTTGCAGTATTCCTTCCCATATGCATAACCTTACATTTGTCAGTGTTAAACCTCATCTGCCACTTCTCTGCCCAAGCCTCCAGTCTATCCAGATCCATCTGTAGCAGTGTACTGTCCTCTTCTGTGTTAATTACTTTACACAGTTTAGTGTCATCTGCAAAAATTGATATTTTACTGTGCAAACCTTCTACAAGATCATTAATAAATATATTGAAGAGAATAGGGCCCAATACTGACCCCTGTGGTACCCCACTAGTGACAGTGACCCAATCTGAGTATGTACCATTAATAACCACCCTCTGTTTTCTATCACTGAGCCAGTTACTTACCCACATACAGACATTTTCTCCCAGGCCAACTGTTCAAGTAAAAATATGGAAAAGTGCCCTAATAGCTATATCACAAATTTGTTCTTCTCAAGCAACATAGGTTAGTGAGAACCCTGCCTTAAAGGGGTATTCTAGGATATGCCACCATTGTCTGATAGGTGCGGGTCCCACCTCTGGGACCCACACCTATATCGAGAACAGAGCAGGGGAACTCTGAGCCTGGAGGACCTTGGATTTCCTGGGGTCCGGCCACCACCAAGCGCAGCTCCCCGCTGCTCCCATGGAAATGAATGCGCGGCCACCGCTCCCATTCATTTCTATGGAGCTGACGGAAATAGCCGAGTCAGCACTCGGCTATTTTCGGCGGCCCCATAGAAATGAATGGAGGGCGGCTGCGCATGTGCAGTGCACCCTCCTTCACTTTTAGGGCTTCGTTCTTGATATAGGTGCGGGTCCCAGCGGTGGGACCAGCACCTATAAGACAATGGGGGCATATCTTAGCGATATGTCCCCATTGTCTAAGATGGGAATAAGCCTTTAAATGTCATCTGTCAGCAGAATATTAAAACATCAAGTTTTAATATTTGCAAATGAGCCTCTAGGAGCATCACCATTACAGCTGGAGGCTCTGCACTCTCTGTAACTGCTGTACCCGCTTCACTTGGATTGACAGGACCGGGCAGTGTAAATGTGATCACATTTGGCCCTGTCAAAGTGGACAGGACGTGGCAGTTGCAGAGAGAGCAGAGCCTCTAGGTGTAACGACAACGCCCCCGTTACTCCTAGAGGCTCATTTGCATATATTAAAACATCACTTTTCTCAGTAATATGGACACATATGAACATGGGACCAACACAGATGTCTTCAGCTGCCAAGTGCACATGTAACAGGTCAGCCAGTGTCATAGCTACAAATCTGCTGACGGATACCCTTTTAAAGAGTCTTTACTACTTACAGGTGGTGTGCATGAGACCTAACGTTGACCATGTGCTTGTACTTAGCTTGTCAGTATATTGATTGCTTCAGTCAGCGACTCCAAAATCTTTTATCACACTGGTCCCTAAAATAACTCTAGAACGTACCGAGGAGCATGCACTTACTGGTAGTATTGGTTGTAGAGCTGTCTATGGAGCAGTTACTGGTGACAGGAGAAACAGAGCAGCCAGGAAGTCTCTGTGACACTAAGGTCTCATGCACACAAATTGTGGTGCGCAATTCACGGGCACCAACCATGGGGCTTCCACAGGTGGACCGCGGACCCATTCACTTCAATGGGGTCCACGATCCGCACCCGACTGTCCGCACCACAAATAAATAGAACAAGTTCTATTTTTTTATGATGCGGAGGCACGGACAGAAACACCACGGAAGCACTCTGTAGTGCTTCTGTGGGGTTCCGATCCGCGCCTCTGTTCGCAACCACACCGCATCTCCATGATTGCGGACCCATTCAAGTGATGCGGGGTGCACACGGCCGGTGCCCATGTATTGCGGACCAGCCGTATGCGGACCCCAATATGGCCACGGCCGGCACACATTCATGTGCATGAGGCCTAACACTTAGTACGCCTTAAAGGGGTATTCCAGGATTTTATCATTGATGGCCTGCCTCAGGTTAGGCCATCAGTATCTGATCAGCAGGGTCCGACACCCCTATGCTTTGGGGTAGCCTTGGAGCCAAAACTATACAGCTCCATTCATTGTGTAGTGGAGCAGCGCTGCCCCAAAACTGATTGTCGGGGTGCAGAGTCAATATTGATGGCCTGTCCTAAGGCGAGTCCATCTATAATAAAATCCTCAAACACATTCTAAGTACAGAATGTCGGCCAAATCCCCCCTCCCTCCCAGTTTTGTTGTGAGCAGCCGACCTAGTGTGTGGGGTCATTCTGACTTTGCCTTGATGTTAGGAGAAGAAAGATCAGGCTGTTTGATTACAACATGCACAGAGGTGTCTGGCAGTGGTTTTCCTCCCTCTCCAATTTAGAGCACATGTATGCTCGGCTGAGCCCAGCATGCATGTGTAAGGGGGGGGGGGGGGGTAAAGCTGTCGGTAAAACAAGCATCAGGCTGACTGCTATGTAAAGTCTATGGGTAGCCTTGTGCACAGGCTGACGATCAGGAAGGCACAATGCTCTTTCCTGGTCATTGCCGCGGGTAAACATGCAGCCAGTGACCAAATGCTGTTTTTTTTGCAGTATCGCATCCTGTATGTGGACCGAAAATTGTCAGCAGCACATTGCAGCGTGGGGTGACAAATGAACCACGTATGTGGATGAACAGTTGTATTACCGATTGCTCGTTCCTATACTAGAGATGATTGGCGGGTAATGAGCGCCAGTCGACGTGCTGTTATAGGCAGTCAGCGCTTGTTATGGAGCAGAAACTGCTCCATGCCCATGTAAAGGTGTAGTCGATAGGAACGTGTGAGGCGGTATAGCAACCTGCAGAGAAGCAGGTCACTGCCGCTTCCCTAAAAGCTCGCCGTCTGTCAGATTTAGGCCACCTTCAAATCTGTGCTAGATATTTCTGTTCTGTTAGCGGAGAAGAGCAACAAAAATAACGGAAGTGCCAGAGCCATTGAGTATAATGGGGTCCATTCAGCTGCCTCTCTGTTTGGCAGAATCTGTGACAGAGGCTCTGATGTGAGCACCCCCATAGTAGCAGTTGTTTCTCAGTGTGCCTTGAAATGCGCTGCTGTTCACAATACAGCAGGTACCTCAGAGTGGGTTTGAAAAGGGGCAAGCCGGCTACCACTACTACATGGCTGCGGTGGCCGTAACTAGGGGCAACGGCCTGACTGATGTGTGTGAGACAATTGATATACAAATAGGAAAATCTTCTAAACGGTACATTTTATATAAATACATTCTATTAGTAATAATATTGGTATGGCTATATCTAACTATACAAACTACATTTGTGAGATGGGAAAACCCATTTAAAGGGGTTTTTCAATATTTTGTTCAGTTTCTGATTGGTGGGAGTCTGACACCCCGGACCCCTGCCAATCAGCTCTTTTGAGAAGGCACATGCGCTTGGTGAGCAGAGGCAAGGCTGTGGAGTTAGGCCTTCTCCCTGCTCACCAAACACAGCGCCCTATTTCATCTACCCTTTTTTTCATCCAAAATATTGCACATCAATTTATAGATTGCATTTAACTATATTTTTTTTCTGCAGGGAGATAGTTGCTCTGGTTTCTCGCCTCATGCTCATTTTTGTACCATTTCATCTGTGTGACGCTATAGCTGTAAGTACCTGGGAATGCTTGTCACATGTTCACGTATAGTTGAGCATTGCTTGTTATAATTTGCACCTGTTATGGATCATTTTTAGGGCACTTGTGCTGGTATACTTAGAGGATCTGGAAAGCAAAAGATCGGTGCAATTACAAATGCTGTTGGTTATTACCTTGTGGGTTTGCCAATAGGAATTTCATTGATGTTTGCAGTGAAACTTGGAGTAATAGGTAAGCATTTCTATTATTGTATTGTGATTTATAGAGGGATTGTCTCTGATTAACCCTTTCAACCCCGGGCCAGTTTTCACCTTCTGACGTGTCACTTTTTATGTGGTAATAACTTTGGAATGCTTTTACTTATCCAAGCCATTCTGAGACTGTTTTCTCGTGACACATTGTACTTCATGACAGTGGTAAATTTGAGTCAATATATTTTTCCTTTATTTAAAAAAAAAATCCCATATTTACCAAAAATTTGGAAAAATTCACAATTTTATAAATTTGAATTTCTCTACTTTTAATATAGATCGTAATACCTCATAAAATAGTTCAGTCATCATTCCCCATATGTCTACTCTATGTTGGCATCATTTTTTATAGGAGGTTAGAAAGCTTAGAAGTTTAGAAGCCATTTTTAAAATTTTCAACAAAATTTCCAAAGCCATTTTTTTAAGCACCAATTCAGATACGTAATGGAAACCACCATAAATTACCCCATTTTAGAAACTACACCTCTCAAATTATTCAAAACTGACGTTACAAACTTTGTAAACCCTTTAGGTGTTCCACTTTTTTAAGCAGATTTTTCATGTTAATAAATTTTTTTATTGCAACACAGCAAGGGTTAACAGCAAACGAAACCTCAATATACATTACTCTGATTCTGCAGTTTACAGAAATACCCCATATATGGTGGTAAACTGCTCTATGGGCACGTGGCAGTGGTCAGAAGGAAAGGAGCGCCATGTGGATTTTGGAGGCAGATTTTGCTAGAATGGTTTTTAGGCACCATTTTGTAATTGAGAGACCCTGACGTACCCCTACAGTGGAAACCCTCAAAAAGTGACCCCATTTTGGAAACTACACCCTTCAAAGAATATATTATGGAGTGTACCGAGCACATTGAGCCCCTAAGCGTTTTACGGAATTTGGAAACGCTTGGTTGTAAAAATGGGGGGTAACAGGAGAAAAGCACCCCATAATTTGTTACCCATTTTCTCATGAATACGGAAACACCCCATATGTGGTGGTAAAGCTGGGGGAACACTTGGCAGAATAAGAACGGAAGGGGCGCTATAAGGATTTTGCAGCACAGATTTTGATGGATTGGTTTGCGGGTGCCATTGGTTTTTAGTTTTTGAGGTAGTGTCTTATGTGGGGGCTCATTTTGCGGGATGAGGTGACGTTTTCATTGGTACTATTTTGGGGTGCATAAGATTTTTTGATCGCTTGGTATTACACTTTTAGTGAGTCAAGGTAAAAAAACGGCTGTTTTGGCATAGTTTTTTACATTTTTTTTTACAGTATTCACTTAAAGGGGCAAATCATGTGATATTATATAGCAGGTTGTTACGGACGCAGCAATACCCTATAAGTCTATTATTTTTGTTATTTTTACACAGTAAATGAATTTTTAACAGAATTAAATCTTGTTTTTGTGCTGCCATTTTCTGAGAGCCATATTTTATTTTTTGGGTGATTGTCTTAGGTCTCATTTTTTGTGGGATGAGATGACGGTTTGTTTGGTACCATTTTGGGGTACATACGCTTTTTGATCGGGTGGTATTACACTTTCAGTCAAGGTGAAAAAAGTGGCTGTTTTGGCATAGTTTTTAATTATTTTTTTTTACAGCGTTCACCTGGGGGGCTATCTCATGTAATAATTTTATAGAGCAGGTTCTTTTGGACGATATGTCTACTATTTGTATGTTTTTACATTTTTACATTGTGACAACATTTTTGAACAGAATAAAATCTTTTTTTTGTGTTGCCATTTTCTAAGAGTCATATTTTTTTATTTTTTGGGAGATTGTCTTAGGTAGGATCTCATTTTTTTGCGGGATGAGATGACGGTTTAACTGGTACCATTTTGGGGTAAATACGCATTTTTGATTGCCTGCTATTACACTTTTTGTAAGGTAAGGTGACCAAAAAATGTCTGTTTTGGCACTGTTTCTTTGGGGTTTTTTTTTTTTTACTGCGTTCACCTGTCCGGGTGGATCATACTTCTGTATTGTAATGCATTTGCTGGATCTTACAGGCTCGCAGGGATGCCAGCCACAATGCCTAAGGAAGGCATCCGGCTGCCATCCAAGCCATCAGGTTCCTGTCACAGCAGCGCGGGGACCCGATGGGCTCTCCTTCACGCTCCACACATCGCATGTGCCGCGGTCAGCGCTGACCGTGGCACATCAAGGGTTGATGCACCACAGCAGGGGTCCGGCTGTTCCGGGAACAACCGGTCCCCTGCAGCTGATCGGGCGGGTGCAGGAGCTACGGTGCTGGGTGGCAAGGGGTTAATACTTTTTTTTTTAGCTTTTTTTTTTTTTTTTTAAATCAAGTAAACTTTTTATTAAGAAAAAATAAAATGTTGCAATAGTACAGTGATACAAAACATGCTGTATAGCGACGTTGATTATCAATAAAATTGGCAATTGGATACAATCATTTGGATTTGTTTGTCGTTATTGTAAGCATAAAAGTACAGCAATAATAAGGTCAAACACAGTACATGAATGTCAAGCATATCACAAGTCACAAACTTAACTTCCCAACTACCCACCCACCCTTCCCTATCCCCCCCAGTGTCCGCGATGAGACGACCCAGCGTCAAGTATTTACAATTAGTGCACGTAACACTTAGTACAACTTGAGTAATATTAATCGATATCTATCATACATACTTGAGAGCCCTTAATGAAGTATCATATCTCAATTAGAAATTTGCATACAAAACCGTTTCACGGTATCTCCATTATCTAAGAGTGGCTCAAACAATCCCTTGCCAATGCTCTGGAGGCCAACCCAGGAACCTCAAACCATCCATTCCATATGGTCATAAATTTGGCTGCACATTTTCGTTTCATATAGATACCATTTTCATGCCTCAGAATTACATTGTCTATTGATAAACTCCTTCCTAGTGGGTGGGTTTTGGCTTATCCAATGTTTTGTTATTAATATTCTCGCTTGGAATAACAATCTCCGGATACACAACGAGATTCTATTATCCATATCTGGGGTATCGAGTAGTCCCAATACACATACTCTAGGGTCTGCCGCTAATCTAATCTTCGTTATTTGAGTGATCAAGCGTATGATATCTTTCCAAAAAGTGGCAATTGCAGAGCATGTGCATCAGGGAGGCCCCTTCCATACCACATCTGGGACAACAATAGTCTGCCCCAAAGCCTACTTTATAAAAGAATTTCGGTGTTCTATACACCCTGTGTATTAGATAGATTTGCGATATTCTCTGTGCCTCACTAAGTTTAAGAGTAGGGGTTAAGGCCAACAGCTCCTCCCATTGCTCTTTTGATAAGGCACCAACATCCCTTTTCCATTTGTACTTCACCGGGAGGCAGTCCTGTGAGACAGATTTGTCCATTAAGTGTTTATACAACATAGAAATAAGACCTCTACATCCACCACCTATCAGTAATTGTTGGAACATATAAGGAGAGTCTCTATTTGTGCATTCCCCTTAAACTGTGCTTGATAGGCATGACGAAGTTGGAGGAACTGATAAAATGTACTATGTGGGAGGTTAAATTCCTATTGCAATTGAGCAAACGATTTAAGTATACCATTCGATTGGATATGATGAAGAAAAATAACACCTCTCACTCCCCATGGTGAGAAGCCCTCCAATCTAAAAATTTCCGGTAGTTGTGGGTTATGCCACAGAGGTGTATTCCCATAAAGCCCCCGGATCCCATTACAATTCTTTATATTTGGCCCAAACTTTAATAATGAGAGAGCGTGGGTTGAGAACCATAGCTATGCAGTGACCCACCCAGCTCTGCCAAGGCAATGGGTACCTTGTGTTTTATAATATATGTCACTATTTTTGCTGAGGGGCTCAACCCGGTATGTTGTCCCCAACCCTTCAGATGTTGCAATTGTGCAGCTAAGAAGTACAACCAAGGATATGGGAGAGCTAGTCCACCCTCATCTTTATCTTTCTGTAAGGTCTCCAAGCGTATTCTGGGTTCCTGTTTTTTCCAGACTAGGGATCTAAATATACCCTGTATTTTGTAGAATATTCGCTGAGGCAGCCAGATAGGGGAGTTGTGTAATATATACAACAGTTGGGGCATCGCTATAATTTTTATGAGGTTACACCGTCCAATGACCGACATAGGGAGTTTGCACCAGACATTTGTTTTCTCTACAAATTTTTTAATTAGTGGGTCCATATTATTTTTGACATAATCTGTGACCAGAGGTGTGATTACGATTCCCAGATAATTAAAACTCTGCTGCACCTGCAATTGGATTTGGGACCTGTCAAACTGTACCGGCAAGGGATCAAGTGGGAGTATCACTGATTTGTCCCAGTTAATGGTTAATCCTGAAAACTTAAGAAACTCGGTAATATCTCGCATAATGGGATCAATAGAGCACTTTAAGTCACCAATATACAAAAGCATGTCATCAGCGTACAGGGAGACTCTTTCCTCCTGCATACCCAGTGGGAATCCCGTCCATTCAGGGGAGGTGCGTAGGAGACATGCCAACAGTTCAATTGCCACAGAAAATAGTAGTGGTGACAGTGGGCACCCTTGTCTCGTGCCCCTGTGTAAGGGGAATGGTGCTGATAGCATTTAATTAGCCGTAATCCTGGCCACTGGCAAATAATAGAGCAATTTAACCCATTTCAGAAAGCCGTTTCCAAAACCCATAGCCCCCGTAACCTCCCATAAGTAGTTCCATTCAACGCTGTCAAAAGCTTTGGCAGCATCTAGGGATATTATCGCTTGGCAGCTGCCAGTATCCATTGATCTCTGGAGATTTAAAAAGAGTCTCCGGAGATTAATGGAGGTGCTTTTGACCGGCATAAACCCCGATTGATCCTCATGTATGATAGTAAAAATAACCTTATTCAGACGATTAGCCAGTGCCTTTGCTAATATTTGTATGTCGTAGACAAGAGGGAGATGGGCCTATAAGAGTCAGTTAGAGTCGGTCCTTGTCCGGCTTTGGAAGGACCACCACCACAGCTTCCCACATAGAAGCAGGTAACCTTCCCACTTCCAGGGCTTCCTTAAAGGTATCTAAAAGATGTGGGAGAAGTGTGTCTTGGTATTTTTTTATAAAATTCGATGGGAAGGCCATCAAAGCCGGGAGCCTTTTCATTTGGAAAGGAGCCGAGAGCTACTTTTAGTTCTTCCAGTTCCAAAGGTTCATCCAAATAATGGGACCGCTCCTGTGACATCTTAGAAAGGGGAATATTAGCCAAATATGCCTGTATATCCTTTGACTCCCTATTCAATGTAGAGGTGTACAGTATTTTATAATAAGCGGAGAATTCTTTTAGAATGACTGAGTTATCTGTGGAATAAGTTCCATCACTAGTTTTTATACTCACTATTCTGTTCGGTCCATCTTGTGTTCGGACTATCCTAGCCAAGAAACTCCCTGCACTATCACCTGTTTCAAAGTATTTTTGCTTTAGAAAAAAAACGTTTATTATCTGCGGATTGAATCAGGTATTCATTGAGTTTATCTTGTGCCGTTTTCCATAAGGATTCAGATTGAGCAGAAGGTTCCCGAATATAGTTGACTTCGGAATCCCTCACCTCCTGATATAGAGAGTCAGTGATACCCTTAGTTTACGTTTTACGACATTTAATTTTTTGGATGTATAGGCCCCTCACCAAGGCTTTCATAGCATCCCACACACCGTGCCCAT
Organism: Rhinella marina; assembly: GCA_900303285.1. Classification (NCBI taxonomy): domain Eukaryota; kingdom Metazoa; phylum Chordata; class Amphibia; order Anura; family Bufonidae; genus Rhinella; species Rhinella marina. Next base: position 52,329 of record ONZH01003837.1, on the reverse strand, counting down.
AGATGCAGTACCCAAGTTAAAGCTGAAGTATTCAGTAAGTTTATCAGTCATAGGGTCTCCCTCATCTAATAACTGTATCCAGAAGGGGTTAAGTTTCCATATAAACGGGTCACTAATTCCACTACCATTTGGCAACTGGAATACAATGTGTATAGGGGAGTGATCCGACAAGCTACGCGGTAAATATTCGATAGCAGATATATATGGGAATGCCTCCAGAGATCCAATGGGCAGATCTATCCTAGACAGGGAATTATGTGAAGCAGAGAAACAGGAATAGCGAATACGCCACAGGTCATGGAGATCCAGTTCCCGCAGTAATTTCGCTAATGATGTCTCCCTGAGCTCAGGCATGGTTCGAGTTCCATGGCATTTATCCAGGGAGGGGTGTAAGTATTTATTAAAGTCTCCCAACAGAAATATGGGCAGTGTATTATCGTTGTTAACTGTTTTATCACGGCGCAGGAATACGGTGGCGGTATATACACAGCAATTAAATACATTTGTATCCTACAGTACAGACCAAAAGTTTGGACACACCTTCTCATTCAAAGAGTTTTCTGTATTTTCATGACTATGAAAATTGTAGATTCACACTGAAGGCATCAAAACTATGAATTAACACATGTGGAATTATATACTTAACAAAAAAGTGTGAAACAACTGAAAATATGTCTTATATTCTAGGTTCTTCAAAGTAGCCACCTTTTGCTTTAATTACTGCTTTGCACACTCTTGGCATTCTCTTGATGAGCTTCAAGAGGTAGTCACCTGAAATGGTTTTCACTTCACAGGTGTGCCCTGTCAGGTTTAATAAGTGTGATTTCTTGCCTTATAAATGAGGTTGGAACCATGAGTTGTGTTGGGCAGAAGTCAGGTGGATACACAGCTGATAGTCCTACTGAATAGACTGAATAAACTTTGAAAGTGTCCCCAAGTGCAGTCGCAAAAACCATCAAGCGCTACAAAGAAACTGGCTTACATGAGGACCGCCCCAGGAAAGGAAGACCAAGAGTCACCTCTGCTGCAGAGGATAAGTTCATCCGAGTCACCAGCCTCAGAAATCGCAGGTTAACAGCAGCTCAGATTAAAGACCAGGTCAATGCCACACAGAGCTCTAGCAGCAGACACATCTCTACAACAACTGTTAAGAGGAGACTGTGTGCAGCAGGCCTTCATGGTAAAATAGCTGCTAGGAAACCACTGCTAAGGACAGGCAACAAGCAGAAGAGACTTGTTTGAGCTAAAGAACACAAGGAATGAACATTAGACCAGTGGAAATCTGTGCTTTGGTCTGATGAGTCCAAATTTGAGATCTTTGGTTCCAACCACCGTATCTTTGTGCGACGCAGAAAAGGTGAACGGATGGACTCTACATGCCTGGTTCCCACCGTGAAGCATGGAGAAGGAGGTGTGATGGTGTGGGGGTGCTTTGCTCTGTGACACTGTTGGGGATTTATTCAAAATTGAAGGCATACTGAACCAGCATGGCTACCACAGCATCTTGCAGCGGCATGCTATTCCATCCGGTTTGCGTTTAGTTGGACCATCATTTATTTATCAACAGGACAATGACCCCAAACACACCTCCAGGCTGAGTAAGGGCTATTTGACCAAGAAGGAGAGTGATGGGGTGCTACGCCAGATGACCTGGCCTCCACAGTCACCAGACCTGAACCCAATTGAGATGGTTTGGGGTGAGCTGGACCGCAGAGTGAAGGCAAAAAGGCCAACAAGTGCTAAGAATCTCTGGGAACTCCTTCAAGACTGTTGGAATACCATTTCAGGTGACTATCTCTTGAAGCTCATCAAGAGAATGCCAAGAGTGTGCAAAGCAGTAATCAAAGCAAAAGGTGGCTACTTTGAAGAACCTAGAATATAAGACATATTTTCAGTTGTTTCACACTTTTTTGTTAAGTATATAATTCCACATGTGTTAATTCATAGTTTTAATGCCTTCAGTGTGAATCTACAATTTTCACAATTTTCATAGTCATGAAAATACAGAAAACTCTTTGAATGAGAAGGTGTGTCCAAACTTTTGGTCTGTACTGTATATAATGAGCAACGGAGACATACAAATTTACCTTCTGGATCTATGTCCACCGATTGACACTCAAAGGGGATGGCTCTATGTATTAAAATAACTCCCCTGGCAAAGGACAAAAAGGTAGAATGATAAGAATGGGATAAACAAGGTTTATGTAAGAGCCTCAAAGAAAAACCAACACCATTGTGCTATCCATAGCATAATATCGTCCTGTAACAATGGTATCTTAAACATTAGGTAATCTGGTCTAGAGAGTGAGATCCCTAAGCGACTTATAAACAAAATACAAACGGCTAATAGGATTGCGCGGTTAAAGTGCATGCCTAGGAGGTTTAGTATAATCTAATAATAGAACCATATTCAATTATGAATAAAGTTGTAAATATAAATGGTAACCCGTAACATATCAATAAGTGCAGATGCATTAGTGTAAGGAAGAAGAAAGGAAATAGAAAAGAAAAGAGCGAGGAAGCCAAGGAGGCATAATACTCATCAGCATAGTCCCGTAGTTAGTGTGATGCTCATAACGGTAGGCAGAATCAGAGGCTCAGTTCTCTCGAATTAACCAGCACCAGCATTCTCACGGAGTAGATTCTCGTTTTGGTCCATCCACTGTACAGCTCGAGCACAGGTGTCTCGAATACATGAACACGACCACCAGCAACCACGTGGAGCTTGGATGGGTAGAGCATGGAGTATTGCACGTTTTTTTGACGTAGTCTCCTCTTCATATCCAGGAATTTTGCTCTTTGCTACGCCTTTGAACTTCTGCTGAGAAATCTGGATAAACGGAGATATTGCTGCCATTGATAAATAGGTTGGTATGGTCTCTTGCTGCTCGCACATGGGTCTTGGAGGCGCCCCCGGAGGCAATGGACGGAAAGACACCCTGTGCGCTCGTTCTATCGCAAATAAGGAAGACAAGGAGTTCTGGCCAAATTTCTTTTTAAACTATTCTTCAAAGAAATGCACTGCATTATTTCCTTCTGCTTTTTCGGGAACACCTACTAAGCGAAGGTTGTTACGTCTTGATCTGTTCTCCAAATCTTCTGTTTTATTAATGAGGAGAGTGATGTTGTGAATCACCTTGGCCAAATCGCGTTTTACAGGGGGTACTTGATCTTCTAAGAGACCCACTCTTTCTTCCATGCCAGCGACCTGTTCATTGATCTTTTTAATGTCCTGCCGGATAAAGGACACATTTTCTTGCAGAGATCCGATAGATGTATTCAAGGTGGCCAGAGCCGAGCTGCAGTGCTGTACTGCCATAAAAATGTCCTTACTTGTTGGTTCAGTATTTAGAGACATATGAAGTGTGGACTGCTGATCTATACACAATGGGCCTGTGCTTGTTCCAGCACGAGCAGTTGCTTCCCCTTCATTTCCTGTCTCCTCCATGCAGGATCCGCCATCTTGGGCAGTATAGTCTCCTGAATATGTATTGATAAGGAGACTTTCCTCTTTCCCCTCCAGCAGTTTCTGTGCCATCGGTGGCTTGCCTTGTCCTCCCTCTGGTTGAGGCACCCTGGCAAATTGTTCCAGGCGCGCCGCCATGTCCGTTAGCTTGGACGAGGCGGCAGCGCCATGTTGCTTCACAGGCGTGGGTCCTGGGCCCTCCTTGCCTTCCCTCTCCCTCTTAGAGGTGCGGGTCATCGCTGGACGCCTTGAGGGGGTGTTCTCTCTTACCCCTTACCGCTCCTTGCCGACTCAGGATGGATGGAGGAGGATTATTGTCAGCGCCGCTCAGGAGCTCTCTGGTGCGCATCTCTTCACATCCCTGGTCAGGCCACGGCCCTGTCTATAAAACTTAATGCGTTAAGGGAATCTGTGAATAAAACTCCAAAATGGTATCAAATAAAAGCTACAAATCGCCCCGCAAAAAAAAAACCTCACTCTGCTCCATAGACGTAACTAAAGTTATGCAGATCAGAATATGATGATGCGAAGAAAAAAAATGTATTTGTCAAAAAATGCTTTTTTAAACATTAGAAAACAAGAAAAACTATGTAAATGTGGTATAGCTGTAATCATACTGATCCAGAGAATGAAGATAATAGATCAGTTTTACCGCATAAGGAAGGGTGTAAAAATGAAACCTATAAGGCCCCTTTTACACAAGCGAGTTTCCCACACATGTGCGATGTGTATTGTGGATGCATAGTACCCGCACTGAATCCTGTCCCATTTATTTCACGCATCAGTTCTGCGTTGTGTGAAAATCGCAGCATGATTTATATTCTGTGTTTTTCATGCATACCTGGCCCCATAGAAGTGAATGGGGCTTCAGTAAAAAACTCATTGCATCCGCACCCCCTCAGAAAAAGACTGAACAACTGAACGCAGTCGCATGCAAAACTGACTGAACTTGCTTGCAGCATAGTGTGAGTTTCACTGAACGTATCCTGAGCCAATCCGTATCCTTTGTGTAAAAAAGGCCTAAAACTGTGGTGGAATTGCTTTTGTTTCCAACTCCACACCACTTGGAAAAGATTTTTCCAGGTTCCCACTACATTGCATGCAATATTACAAAGCAGGGTGCTGAACCAGTCCTTCCAAGCTGCTTCCAAGGCATCACAATGAGGCAGCCAGAATCCTACTCCGTACTGATGAGGAGCACACACCCCGAAACGGCTATCTACGGATGGATATTTGGCTTGATTATGTTTTACTATGATTTGTGAAAATCTGTGCAAAACATTTAAAGGGAACCTTACATCTCCCTAATCCCAACTGCCCACAGTACCTTAAAGCTCAAATCATCTTTCGATGGCTAAGTTTGCTAATAATCAACTTTCTTCTCCTGCCTCGGCATAAGTAAAAGAAGCAGCTTGAAGTCAAGGGGGCACCGGCCTTCATGCTTCAAGTCAAGCTTGTTGTGCCCCCTTCCTGTTTCCTTCAGTCTTGATGGACAGCTTTTTCTTGAGGCGCAATGTGCCTGAGATCTCACACTTATTGCAGGCACAGACTCCTGGGCACACTCAACCACTGATCAGATAATAGTATTGTAAGGACTGTGTGTATACATTTTACGTTTGCACTTAGACTTGAGTTTATGGTAATGTTATTTCTGTTCACTGTATCTGATAAAATATATGTTTTAGATAATAATTGTGTTCCCCATAAAGTGACAATTCAAGAACATCTGTCTTAAAACTATGTTGTGCCTTGTACAATTGGATGTTAAAACATAATCTCACGGTGTCCACTCAATGCTGCTAGTATCAGACTGTGTAGGGATATACCCATTAGACAAGGTAAGTGCTATACCCTGTTGCCAATTTATTCATACATTTCTAGGAGAAATTACAGAGGAATGGTACAACTTGGCTATAAGAAGTACAAATATTTTATAGAATGATGTAATCTGATCCTTCAGTGAGAAGCAGCCGTCCAAGATGGGTTTCCTCATGATTCGTAGAGTAGATTGTTTTAGAAAGGGAAGAAACAGCTGATAACTCTAGAACAGGGATGCTCAACCTGCAGTCCTCCAGCTGTTGTAAAACTACAACTCCCATCATGCTTGTCTGTAGGCTTTCCAGGGATGCTGGGCGTTGTAGTTTTGCAACAGCTGGAGGGCTGAAGGTTGGGCATACCTGCTCTAGAACAAGGCATTTCTCTCAGGTATTTTACAGTTTCTTATAGTCACTTTTACTATTTATTCATGCAAAGTTCAAGTTGTGTGAAAAGTTAAGGTGCATTTGCACTCACTGAGCAGCAGCAGATTGTTGGAAAGGAATTGTTTCTTCCTGGCAATTGGCTGCCCGTTCAGTGGAGGAGACCGTTGTATTTACATGCAGCGATCTCCACAGTATGAGAATGAGGGATCACTATTCCGATCGCTTATCTTCATAGAGCTGCATTGTTTACACAGCACAGTCTACTGCCCAGAAATTATAATTTAGGTGCCTGAAGAAACGACAGGATCACCCAATGAACAAGCATTTCGCTCGTTCATGGGGTAATCGGCGGCACCTTTACACTTGCAGATTGTCGGGAATGAGCATTCGCGGGAAAGCTCATTCCCGATAATCTGTCAGAGCATCTGCCCATCTATAGTGATTGTTTAAATATTTAATTATTATTAGATTTATTTTTGCATATTTAAAACTGAAAATGCAGCCCTTTCTGCAGGAGAAGCTGAGCAGATTGATGCATAGTTTTGTAAGAACTAGTATAGTAGAATTTGTGGGTGATTGACGGCAATCTCTGTATACACATTCATATGGGGATGGTTGTAAATCACTGAGATGTAACCATTCTGCATTTGGTAGTAGACAATTTATACTCAATCTTTTCCCATAAAGCTATATAAGTCTGATCCGCTCCTCCTGCCCTATAACATGTTTCCTTCAGACTGAACTACATTGTCATATTGAAAGGATTGTTTAAAGGGAACCTGCCACCATAAAAATACAATGCGATCTGCAGGCACCATGTTATAGAGCAGGAGGAGCTGAGCAGACTGATATAGCTTTATGGGAAAAGATTCACCAATACTTGTAATTTATTCATTTAAATCTGAGATCTAAATGGGATTAGGAGTCCATTAGGCATTCCTGTTCAGTGATTGACAGACCTCCCTGACAACTGATAGGACCACCCATTGGACTCCTAAGCACAGAAACAGCAGAAATGAAAACAAATACATTACAAGTTTTACTGAATCATTCCCACACAACTATATATTGATCTTTTTTTCCTCTTGCTCTATAACACATAGGTAAGTGTCCAAAATTAAAAACTTAAAATTGAAATGCAAATACCTATTTGCCATTTCATTTTCAACCGATGTGTCCAAAATTCATGCCATAATTAAAAATAAAATACTTGTATTTGCATGTTCAACCTAAACATGGGTAGTAAGTAATAACTTTTCATTTTCTGTTTTGTCATTTAATTGCCTCACCTATTAATCACCTATAGTATTTTACGGTCACAATTATAAATGCTAAATTAAAGGACATTTCTACATGTCTACTGAAATGAAAACTGAATCTCAAACTGTGGTTTTGACTTTCATTTATGCCTTTTGCATTTGATTTTAAATTTTGACCATAAAATACCAGTATAGGTGATGATTAGAGATGAGCGAATTTCATATTTAGAAATTTGTTTCCACTTCGGAAAAAAGCAGAATTGCGTTATGGATTCCGTTACTGTTATCGGTCTCCGTTATGCTGGAGTCCTCTACTGTATAACGCAAACCGAACGGATCCGTTATGCAGGCCATAGACTTCTATTATGACAGAATGAATAGCGCAATTCTGCTTTTACCACTTAACGAAGCAGAGAATTTCTGAATGTGAAATTCGCTCATCTCTAGTGATGATAATTAAATGACAAAATTAAGCTTTTTTAACTTGTCACACATTACCCATGGTTCAGTTGATAATTAAATTGCAAAAGAAAGTATTTTTTATTTTATTTTTAATTAATTTTACACACGGGTTGGAAATGAAATGGCACATAGGCATTTGCATTTCAATTTTACGTTTTAATTTTGACCGCTTTTACCTCTCATATAACATGCTTACTGCAGATTGCACTGCATTTTCATGGTGACAGGTTCTTTTTAAAGTGCTTTTCCGAGACTTTTATACTTATGACCTATCCTCTGTCCATGCAATGTATGCTACTGTGAGCAACAGCTGATCGGCGGGGTCACAGGGGTCAGAACCCTATATATCTGATATATATCTGATACTAATGACCTATCCAGAGGATAGACCATCAGTAAAAAAAAAAAAAAAACTCTCGGAAAGCCCCTTTCAATAGGTTAATATGCCAAGTGCTGATGCAGTGGAATATGTTGACACTACAATAAAGAATGGGAATAAATAATAATAGAACATAATTACAGAGAGGGTAATTTCACTAATGATTATTTCTTAATATAACATAGCTTGTTTCTTTTTGAAGGCCTCTGGTCTGGAATGATTTTTCCGGTCTTCTTACAAGCCTCATTTTTCATGATCTATGTTTTGCGCATGAACTGGGACAAAGCGTGTAAAGAGGTAATTATGTTGCCCTAGGCCATTGTGATGTTTAATTGAAGAATCCTTGTGATTGAATATATTTTTATAGTATGCCGTTAAACAAAAATGTAAACATAATAATTATTCATAATTGTTGATAGAATTTCCATTGCTCAAAGCATGATAATATTTACTTAATATTATAATATTTAAGGGCATGGTGCACTATTTGTTACCATGCAAATATGATAAAGTAAACTGCTATTTATGTTACTATATTTTAGTTGTATTGTTGCCTGCTTTTTAATGCATTGGAACTGTACTGTAGTTTTAAGGGAAGAAAAGATTTCAGAGGTTGTCCTACAAAAAATAGTCTACATTTTTCAAACCAGCACCTGGATCTGAATACTTTTGTAATTGTTATCTAATAAAATGGATATGCACACTAGTCTGGAAATTTCAGTAAGTTTCAGTAAAATACAGTTTAATAGACAACAATTTAAAATAAAACTAAAAATTATTAAAACATAAACAACATGAAAACGCAATATAGCTATTGGGTGTGTATTCACACCTAAAAACGCATATGGGTTAGGTATTGGCATATAATCACATCCACATATTAGTATGCACACCACTTCAAATATTCATCCTCCCGTTTGTGCATGCAGGTAGAATATGGTGCTGTTTTGTAGATACTGTATTATATTATCATATTATAGGATGATGGTCCCTATCAGGGATGTAATCCTATATGCCTCCTAGCGGGCCATAGTTCTTGTAGTAGTAAGTCCAGACAAGTTATAGTCACTTCAAGAGCAGTACTTGTACACAATCAAGGTTTATAATAAGTGCTTGTATAGTGCCCGAAGGGCTCTTACCGCACCACGGCTCCTTATTAATGCCGTTGGGGTCGGAGTCTCCTTGGTGTGGGGATACCAGTCGGGCTATGTCCAGGCTACACTTCTCTGTAGCGTATCACCCCCGCCGCGGCGTCCGCCCGTGCCGCTCTCCGAATCCTCTAGTCACGTGTATAACAAACCACGTGATGTCCCGGTCATGTGATCGGGACTCCAAACTCCTCGCTGGCTCCGTATGTATAGTAACTCACAGAATCCCCTTAGTTGTTGTGCTGGGTCATAGTTGTTGGGTCCGGACCATCTACCCAGGATTGTGTCTGTATACGCCAAACGCGTTTCGGGGACCAATCCCCTTCTTCAGTGGCATGATGGGGGATCTGTCTCCTGTCTTTTTATAGCCCAAACGGGGTAGTCATTAAATCTGGACTGGATGTATTCAATCCAATGGATCTTATCTTCCACATAGTATAAATCAGTGGGAACAGTTTGTCTGCGTTTTAATTACAGAGCAGTGATTTGTCTGCATTTAACTGCGTTTTAGTTATAAAGCAGTAGAAGTTACTGCATGAGTATTACAAAAATAATATAGATCATGATATCAAATCATATAAACAAACCTTAAAAATACTAATAATGTGCATAAAAAGTATATATAAACATAGAAGTAAATCTGAAGGTGGAATGTCTATATTATATCCAGATCTTCCTGTTCAATATATGCAGAGCGGAGCGGGAGCATATATTGAACAGGAAGATCTGGATATAATATAGACATTCCACCTTCAGATTTACTTCTATGTTTATATATACTTTTTATGCACATTATTAGTATTTTTAAGGTTTGTTTATATGATTTGATATCATGATCTATATTATTTTTGTAATACTCATGCAGTAACTTCTACTGCTTTATAACTAAAACGCAGTTAAATGCAGACAAATCACTGCTCTGTAATTAAAACGCAGACAAACTGTTCCCACTGATTTATACTATGTGGAAGATAAGATCCATTGGATTGAATACATCCAGTCCAGATTTAATGACTACCCCGTTTGGGCTATAAAAAGACAGGAGACAGATCCCCCATCATGCCACTGAAGAAGGGGATTGGTCCCCGAAACGCGTTTGGCGTATACAGACACAATCCTGGGTAGATGGTCCGGACCCAACAACTATGACCCAGCACAACAACTAAGGGGATTCTGTGAGTTACTATACATACGGAGCCAGCGAGGAGTTTGGAGTCCCGATCACATGACCGGAACATCAGGTGGTTTGTTATACACGTGACTAGAGGATTCGGAGAGCGGCACGGGCGGACGCCGCGGTGGGGGTGATACGCTACAGAGAAGTGTAGCCTGGACATAGCCCGACTGGTATCCCCACACCAAGGAGACTCCGACCCCAACGGCATTAATAAGGAGCCGTGGTGCGGTAAGAGCCCTTCGGGCACTATACAAGCACTTATTATAAACCTTGATTGTGTACAAGTACTGCTCTTGAAGTGACTATAACTTGTCTGGACTTACTACTACAAGAACTATGGCCCGCTAGGAGGCATATAGGATTACATCCCTGATAGGGACCATCATCCTATAATATGATAATATAATACAGTATCTACAAAACAGCACCATATTCTACCTGCATGCACAAACGGGAGGATGAATATTTGAAGTGGTGTGCATACTAATATGTGGATGTGATTATATGCCAATACCTAACCCATATGCGTTTTAGGTGTGAATACACACCCAATAGCTATATTGCGTTTTCATGTTGTTTATGTTTTAATAATTTTTAGTTTTATTTTAAATTGTTGTCTATTAAACTGTATTTTACTGAAACTTACTGAAATTTCCAGACTAGTGTGCATATCCATTTTATTAGATAACTCTTCTCTTTTTATCTGGGGTTGGATGACCCAGGGGATATTGCACCTATACTTCCAATTCACAGTGTGAGCCTCTCTCCCAGAAATTCCTTTTTAAGATACTTTTGTAATTGTATGTCATTAAAAATGTTGCATAGCCACTGAGTTATTCAATAAAATCTGTCTGTATAGAGCTACCTGCTGTTTCTAAATTCTCTGTCCACCTATTGTCTAATTACTAATTAGTGACTTGTGAAGGCAATTGGTCACCCTGGATTTAATTTAGGGGTATCAGAGTACAGGGGCTGAATACAAATAAACTAGGGTTGTCGCGGGTATCGAAATGTCGATACTGAATCGATACTTTTATACCACTATCGATTCGGTACCGGAATTTGCTCTTTTTCGATACTAAAATTAAAAATTCTCTTACCTTTCCTGCGCCGCGGCTCCGCTCCTGGTCTGGCGCTTCTCTTCTTCTCCGGGCCCGCGCTGCACTGTCCTGACCGCATACAGCGTCAGGACGTAGTGCGCGCACTCTGACCTGACGCTGCACCGGGAAGAGAAGAAGAGGAGCGCCGGAGCGGAGCTGCGGCGCAGGACAGGTAAGAGATTTTTTTATTTTATTTTGATGGGGGCACAGTGGGCTAATCTAAGGTTGATGGGGGCATGGTGGGCTGATGTTAGGTCTGATGGGGACACAGTGGGCTAATCTGAGGTCTTATGGGGCACAGTGGGCTGATGTGAGGTCTGATGGGGGCACGGTGGGCTGATGTGAGGTCTGATGGGGGCACAGTGGGCTGATCTGAGGTCTGATGGGGGCACAGTGGGCTGATCTGAGGTCTGATGGGGCACAGTGGGCTGATGTGAGGTCTGATGGGGGCACAGTGGGCTGATGTGAGGTCTGATGGGGGCACAGTGGGCTGATCTGAGGTCTGATGGGGGCACAGTGGGCTGATCTGAGGTCTGATGGGGCACAGTGGGCTAATCTGAGGTTGATGGGGGCACGGTGGGCTGATCTGAGGTCTGATGGGGGCACGGTGGCCTGATCTGAGGTCTGATGGGGGCACGGTGGGCTGATCTGAGGTCTGAAGGGGGCACGGTGGGCTGATCTAAGGTCTGATGGGGGCACGGTGGGCTGATCTGAGGTCTGATGGGGGCACGGTGGGCTGATCTGAGGTCTGATGGGGGCACGGTGGGCTGATCTGAGGTCTGATGGGGGCACGGTGGGCTGATCTGAGGTCTGATGCTGGCACAGTGGGCTGATCTGAGGTCTGATGCTTGCACAGTGGGCTGATCTGAGGTCAGAAGCTGGCACAGTGGGCTGATCTGAGGTCTGATGGGGCACACAGATTTTTTGTGTTTTATTTTTTCGGCGTGGTATCGAATGGTATCGAGTATCGAATACTTTTTCTTGGTATCGAAATCGAATCAAAATTTTGGTATCGTGACAACTCTAAAATAAACGCCACACTTTTCTGATATTCAAAATTTTGAAAACCATGTATCATTTTGTTTTCACTTTACGCATACTTGGTATTTTTTGTTGGTCTGTCTCATAGAATCCAAGGGGTATGAATACTTTTTCAAGAGAATATGTATATGTGATATATATATATATATTTATTTATTTATTTCTTAGGCACAAGTTCGAGCAGGAGTAAATGAAGGAAATGAAGGGCCCAGCATTTCACAGAAGGAAGCTAGCTCAGGATTTGGTATGTCTACACACGGCAAGTATCTTTATTTACAGTCACTCATCAATGTATGTATATGTATGTGTATTATGTATACAGTGTACCATGATGCAGCACTACCTGCACGACAGTACGATAGATATTTTATAGCACAAGAGCACTGCACACTAATAATTCTGAATAAAGCTTCACATGTCAATAAAAAAGTAATAAGTAAAAAATAATAGGAGATGAAATATGGAAAGAAGAGTTGTTCATGAGCGTCTTTACAGACATAAAGGCTATCTTATCAGGAATAGTCTATGACCAGGCCATGAATATTATTTTAGTTTTGCCCCAGTTAGTATTTTAGTACTTGGGTTTTCTGTGTTATGAAAAGTACTTATTCTCCTTGTGGAGATCCTGTGAAAGTCTGTAGAGAAATGGAAAAAAGTATGCAGAATAGTTCTCCTCCCTTTCCCTGCTGATAACTTGGTAACTTAAAGGGGTATTCCCATCATAGACAATGGGGGTATATCGCTAGGATATGCCCCCACTGTCTGATAGGGGCAGGTCCGACCGCAGGGACCGGCACCTATATCGAGAACGGAGCGGGGAGCGCTGTGCCTAGATTGCCAGCTACCACCTTCTCCAATTGACTAATTGTAAACTACTCCCCCAAATTAGGAGGAGTATGAGTATATACAGTATAGGTGCCAGAATACAAGAGGGTCTATAGACCACTGATGAAGGGACAGAGAACCAGTCCCGAAACGCGTTTGATTACTTTCTAGGTCATACCCTATAGACCATTAATGACCACAGGCACCATAAAGATAAACTTCAAGATACAGTCCTAGGAGGAAGAAACATCTCCAGATATATCCCCATATAGAAGTGCTCACCGGGGACAAAGAGAAACAATCACCCAGAGCGCTTCCCAATACATAAGCGCAGAACGCTCTGAAAGCGGAAACTTTTTTAAAAGGCGGGAACCCACGTGGGATGCCGCACTTCACAAGCTGCACCGCACAAGCCGCGCAGGAGGAAGCGCATGCTGATTACACTACAGCAAGCCTCTACAACACCACGAGCGCTGGAGGGGGTAATGTACTAAAAATGCACTAATAATAGGAGGTTTTTTCTTTTACTATATCTCCAACCTCAACTTGTTAATTATTGTAGCAACATACTGAACTGATTATCCGCAATATAATAAGCGGAATACTGCTGCATATCTCGTGCTATCTATTGCTCACTATCACTCATAGTGTAGCAATATATTGAACTGATTACGCGCAATATAATAAGAAAATATTTTTGGAAAATCCATCTCCTTCAAAAAGTATTCCAAGCCATCTGTTGTGATACACGGAACGTCAAACACTGCTTCATTGGTACATCACAACAGACTATTTGAACCTATTGGGATTGCTGGAGTTCTTCTTATTTTTACAGTACTACAATCACATATATATTGGAGACCAAATATATGACCCTCTTACATTCTATGGACATGGGGTCACATATTCTTTTATTTTTTAACCACTGATTTATTATTTTATCATTATCACCAATTGTTATTACTGTTACAAATTACCAGCGCTAGTATATTCATTTATTGTTTTAACTATTTAATATGTTATTGATTTTATCTATATACCGTCAATAATTAGTTTTATTCATACATCCAGGTGAGGAGTGTGCCCATCACATTTCGTATTCTTATATTTTGCTCTATATACGGCTAAGGGTAAGCCTAGTGATTTTGGTGCACCTCCATTCCATTTATTGCAAGTTGGTGAGCCACTGTATAACCTTGTGTTCTCTGGAGACAGTTTTATGCCTTTTGGAAAACAGCTATTTTGGATCACCCTTGAAAATACTGAAAACATTTTGTTGTGTCTAACACAGCTCCTTCCACTTCAGCTGAGTTTTCTGTATGGCACAGACTTTGCAGTGAAGCCCACATCATCTGCAGTTAGTGACAGCTAAAACTATTCTGCACAGTTAGGATTGGAGATAAATCTGATTCTTTCTGGTTAAATCTCTACTGTATCTTAATAGTCTACAAACTTCTCAATGAACTCCAATTAGTCAATGACCTATAAATATGGCTTTATGTAAACTACCATAGATTACCGTAATGTAACCAAATAAAAATATAAAATTGTCCCTAGTACATAATGTCTCTTTTACTAGTAATTCAAGGAAGATTAACACAAACAGAATGAGTTAGTTATCTTTTAAGCCATTAAATGATGTGGTCAATAGGGGGCTACCCAAATGCCCCCCCCCCTTCCCCTTCCAATGAAGCCCATCTGGTCTGCTATCTTTGTACACTTATTAGGCTTTACCAGAGATGGGGTCTAATAGGATTCCAGTGATTATTATGCTGACAAGCATAGTACACTGTAATACAGAAGTATTGCAGTGTATTGTATGAACGATCATGTGAAACTGTAAATTTATTACGAATAATGGAAACAATAAAAAGTGATGAAAAAGTAGTATGTACCACAAAATAGTGCCTATGAAAATGTTAACCCGTTCCTCAAAAACCAAGCTCATATATGGATTAAACCCTAAGATGTCCTTTGTGGGTAATTTCGTCCCAAGAAAGGGATACTGTACCTGACGAAGCTGCAAGTGCCCGGGAGATGGTCTCTTTGTGCTCTTGTTTTTACCCGAAGTGCAGATCCGCATATCCCCCAGTCCTTCCCTCTGCACTGTGTGACAGCTCTATATGATAACCTAAGGTCCCTGTTTTACAATTTTTCAAAGCAAGAATTCTGGAGTGCAGGGCATGATAAATTCCTCTATAGTGTATTATGCAACTTTAAAAAAAAATCTTTACTATGTTATTTATGTTCAGCTATTTCTGACATATTGTTACAGAGTCTTCTGTAAGATGAGTTGGTTGCATCTGATTAACATCTTTAACATGTATGTATTTTCCATCTGTTTTAGCTGATGAATATTCTGCTGTGAATCAAAGTATAACTGCAGGTGCCGTCATCGTACCAGATGTCTTTTTTAGTGACAGTCACTCAGATTATCTGGTTCTTGAAGATGATCCATCCGAGGCTTCCAATATAGTCGGCGAGGTCCTTTCCACAAAACAGCTGATTCTCAGACGGGGTCTAGCAGTCTGTTCAGCTGTAGTAGTGCTGCTGATTGGGGTCATAATTAAAGTTTTTACTGGTAATGGATAGAATGGCCATGAAGCCGTAAACTGTGTTAAACCAATGTCTAGAATCCACCCTGTCCATACTGTAGTCCATGCTCAGGTGACAGGCCACTCTGGTGTAGAAAGGACAGTTGTTAATGAAATAATTTCTGTTTTAATTCCAGTTTTTAGAATAAAATTTCTCTATTATATGTCTTCGCTGAGACAATAGTAGAAAGGATCTGCCGTACACAGAGCTTAGTGATATGGATACATTTCAAATAAATTGCCTGTATCACTGCACACTGTGTGCAGCGGAGTCTTCCTACGGTTATGGATTGAAGAATTGTTCTGCAGAGCACCAGTAACCTACAGTGTGCGGTACAATTTCTCCATTAATTACATCAGAGACAAGTTATATGTTATTGGTTTAATTAAATAAACTGAAACACCGCCCCCCACCACACACACATACACATAGGGCTGCATGTGTTTCTCCTGACCATTTATATCAGAAGATCCAGTGACCCTGTCCTGTTGCCATATCAGTGAGAGTCTTGGCAACTGTATTCCCAGTGACATATCATATGATGTGATCCTTCACTATAGATATGTACATTTACCAAAATATTTTACTACTGAGTTTTTAAGTACCAAAAATTGAAAATGTACATAATTGTTTTTGATTGGTGTGTTTGTATACAAGGTTCTGCTCACATTTGCACTATTCTCTTTTTGTCCAGGGTTTCAGTAATTTGGTGGCAAGAATAGCACAGTCTGAAATACATTATTAGTCAATGAGATCTGTTAAGAGCTGTCGATGGCTGTTTTAACCCTTACACTCCCACCGCCGTATATGTACGGCGCTGGGGTGATGCGGGAACATGGCGCCCGCTAGCATGTGCGGCGGGCGTCATGGCCGGCAAGTCTCTGCTGTTTCAAACAGCAGAGACTTGTCCCTACTTACCGATGTATCCGATCGGTAACTAAAGCTATTAGATGCCGTGATCTCACATGATATAGCGTTCGCTTCCGGGTGTCCCACGCATGCCCCCCTGTGGCCAATCAGGGCAACTGCGGTGGGTTTGAATGCTGTAAACCTCGCTGATGAGGTTTACAGCTTTCAATGTGCAATTCTTAGTTTGGCCACTAGATGGCAGGCCAGGCTAAGAAATGAGCAAAAGGAATATTAAATTCAGGATTTAAAATCCCTGATTGCTCAAAAATAAAAAAAAACAGGATCTATTTGCTCATATGTGAGCCTTAAAATAATCACAAAAAATTTAAATTTTATAAAAAAAAATATATAAAAATTAAAAAAAATATAAAAGTTTAAATCACCCCCCCTTTCTGTATAATTAAAAAATAAATACCTAAATAACAATAAATATAGACATCATTGGTATCACCGCAACCGAAAACGCCCGTACTTTTAAAATATAAAAAAAATGAGCCCCCAGATATGACGACATAATAAAATTAAAAAAATTTCCAACTTTATAATTATTTTTATCACTCTCAAAACACAAGAAAAACTATACATATTAGGTACCGCCGGATTTGTACTGACCAGTAGAATGAAAGTAACTGGTCAGTTTTAATGAACATCGCCGTAAATAAAAAAAACTCGTAAAACTGTATTTTTTTGCGGAATTGCGTTTTTTTTTGCAATTTCACCCGATTTGAAATTTTTTCCCCGCTTCCCTCTACACCATATGCAATATTAAATGGTGGCATTGGAAAGTACAACTTGTCCAGCAAAAAATAAGCCCCCATACAGCTATAAAAATATAAAAAAGTTATGGCTCACGGAAAATAGGGAAGAAAAATGAAAACGCAAAACCGAAAAAACCTCCGGTACTGAAAGTGTTAAAACAGATTATTCATGTTTTATAGGCAAATTTTAAAATGTGGTGGACCAGTGATGAGTACTGTATGGTTGACATGAGTGACAGGCAGTTGTTGCATCATGACATATTTCTGTTGCTGATGTCACAGGAACTGTTGTTGTACCTGTGTGATTAAGGTCCCATTCACACGACCATGCGTATGGGTCCGCATCTATTCCGCAATTTTGCGGAATAGATGTGGCCCTATTCACTTCAATAGGCCAGTGTGATCTTGCCGAGCCACGGCTCCACAAGAAAATATAGAACATGTCCTATTCTTCGGACAAGGATAGGCATCTTCTATGGGGTGCTGGCGATTATCCTCAACATCAAAAATGGAAGAAACCTCAACCAAACGCCTCCAACAGAAGCTTATGAGGCAGGTGCTAGTTCCCCCTAGCTTTAGTAATGACGTCTGAGACAGTTACTAGGACTGTTTGAGGTACTGTACCTTTAGATGAATGTGCACAATATGCAGCTTCAGGGATAAATAATGGGCACTTGTAAATTCCCATAAAGCTACCTTGTGTTTTTGCTATAAATGTGTATGTTGTAATTAATTCAAATAGTATTTTAAACATTTATATTATACCCAAGGTTAAAATGTGCACTATTTTATAGTCCAGCTGTCTTTTCTGCTACGTTTTGTTTACTTAAAATGTGCTAGAAAGTGGTTTCAAATAAATTTGAATGTTTGCCTGGAAAACCTTTTTGTATTTTTATTTGTGCTCTGAAAATTAAATCTGAACGGTGGTGTTTTGACAGAAAGCACACGGATTTCTGCACACACGTGGCAGATTTTTTTAAAAAGATTTTTGTGTTCCTGCAACAATCTTCTGAATGAGGTTTGCAGAAATCCATGTGCTTGCTGACAAAAAAAAACTCTCATTGAGATAAATGGAACTGATTTGCAGTTGCAGAAATTCCTGCAACATATCTGCCAGATATGTAAATATACCCTGAGGTTGCCTTTTAGTTTTTTAATAAAGTTTTTGAAGTCAAAATCAGGTATGAATCATAAAGAAATAAAGATACTACTGCTCTTTTTTTATTCACTTCTAGTTGCGGCTTTAAAAGCTGAATTAAAAAAAAAAACTGAACATTCCTGCACATGTACACACAACAGCCTAAGCCATACAATTTGGAAGCTCTTCATTTATGACGAGGTGCATAGATTTCAGTTATTTTGGCCAGTAAATTGGCGTAAATATTATCTGCCAAGGCCAATGACCCTGTTCTCGCAAGACCTGCATCACACCCCTTTTTTTTTTCTTTTTGGAAAGTGGCGAGAGCAGCATAAAACATAAATTGATTTGATAAATTGATCTTGATTGAAGGAAGATCCAGCAGCTGGGCTCATGGAAGAGCCTATTAAAGAAGAGGTTAGACTGTGCGCATTCCCGTAAGTTACAGAGAAGAAAACCCCTTTCCAAATGTCAAAATCCACAAAGACAGCACCTCAATGACCAGAAGCTTTAGGGAGAAGTTACATAAAAGAAGCCTTTCCTATCAAGCTGTTAGCCCCCAGAGCAAGGTAACCTCCGATGTATGTATGTGTGTTTGTTTTTCTCTATCCACGAATACACAGTGATCAAATAATATTTCCAGGATGTCCTCCATGGCTTCACCACAGAAGGATGTACTATTGACCTCTGAAGGGACAGGAAGACAGAGGTTAAAAGACCCCTCCCACTACCACCCACCAGTTTTCTTCCTGTCCCTATGGAGGACAGGTACTGTAGAGGTTTTACGTTCCCTGAGGCTTGATCAGGGTGGACTTTTCCTCTCTTTCCTGCCCCCCTTCAGCCCAGCTAACACCTCTTGGGGCAGAGGTCCCATAGACTACGACAGGACCTGCATGGATAGTGCTTGACTACTTGCCAGCCAATGGTCCCATTGCTGTCAGCTAGCGGGTGTTCTCTGGAATGTTACACTGCTGGCCAGCCTACCCTCCGTAATATGGGTTGCTCTGGCATTGGAGGACAGTTGAACTGGGTATGGCACTTATTCTTTGAGTGTGCCACGCTGTTCTTCCTCCTATGCCGCTGCTTACTGTATGGATCTGCGAGTGACCAGCACACCGGGGGCAGCGCACTCCCTTGGTGGAAGTAACATCATAGGATTAGAAGGGATCTGTGTCTCATCGTCTGCATGCACTACTGAGTTATACAAGATACCATCATTTCAGTGCTTCTGCTAGTATGTAATGCTGTGATTGGAAAGCTGCAGGGAGTCTGCACCGTCACCAGTGCTCCAGTGAGTGCAGAGGTTTCCCTGAATCAGCTGATTGGCAGGGGTGCCAGGACTCGGACCCCTATCCTGAAGATAATTCATAATTATCTTTTCCAGGATAACCTCTTTTAAGAGTGGCCTTCGAGACTCTAAGAAGGGCTCAAAACTTATTAAAAGGGTTTTAGCTTAAGAATCCTATTTGAAAGCATCACAATGGTTTCTTTCCTTCGCCATCAGAGAGATATAAAGTATCACCATTTACCTGGAAAAATCTTCACTTGGGAAGAAATCTGGGTGATCTCTATTTCAGCGATTCACCTAAGGGGCTCAAAAAATCAGACGGCAGACTTTCTAAGTCGAAGACAACTTCAACCAGGAGAGTTGTCCTTACACAATGATGTCTTCAATCTTCTGGTGGAGAAATTAGGCCTTCCCCAGACAGACTTGTTTGCGTTCAGGGAACACAAGAAAATTGCTGCATTTCTCTCAACAAAAGAGACAATTCCTTAGCTGTGGAAGCTTTGTCCCAAACTTGGGACATGAATGTAGCCTATGCTTTTCCTCAAGTCATCAGGGAAGAATCAGCAAAGATTATCCTAGTCCTCCTGTCCTGACCCATTAGGAGTTGGTTCACACCCCTGAGACTTCTGGCTCTAGAAGATCAAATTCTTCTCCCGATCAAGTAGGGCCTGTTTATCTCAGGGTCTCCTTCACCTGGGTGTTTAAAGCCTAGAGGGTATATTAGATGGGCAGATTTTTTGGCCGATAATCACTGAGTGTTTCTCTGAACGCCTGTTAGCCGCCATCATCTGGCAGTCTAATACTGCCTCCGACTTCAAACACTTGTTCTGTCACGGGGGAGACAAGGGAAGGTGTGCCCTGTACTTGAACCCCCCTTCTTTCCCTACCTACTTGCCTCAAACGGCCCTAGGCGGCCGCGGACAACCACGAAGACGTTCCCTATACTGGGTAAGTGCAGAGGGAGGGAAAGGGAACACAGGGAGAGACAAAACACAGACGGAACAAACACAATGATAGAGTAGTCAGCAAGCCGGGTCAAACACAGGAGATAGCGTAAATACCAGGGGTCAAGAGAAGAGAGGTCCAAGTCCAAGTCCAAAGTCAGAGTCCAAATAGCAAATCCAAAACACAAGGTCGCACAAGCACTGATCAAAAGTATAAACTAATCACAGGCATCTGAGTGAGGCAGTTGCCATCTTTAAATAGCCCACCCAGGATCATGTGATGTGGCCAGCATCACATGACCTGAGGCGGAGCAAGCTGACCAAACAATATGCAAAGTAGCCATGTGGTGTGATCAGCACCACATGGCTAAACCCAAACAGAGAATTAACTCATGAAGTGCTGGCTGACAAGACCAGCACTTCAATTCCCTATTGCTCGTCTCTAGGGGGGCGGAGAGGTCCGGCGATGTCGTGCAGAGGGAGCGCGACGCCGACCTCGCGTGACAGTACCCCCCCCTTCACGAGGGGCCACCGGACCCTTACCAGCGGGAGCAGGCTTATCGGGATGCTGCAGATGGAACTTTTGGATGAGCGAGTCTGCATGCATCCTGGTCAACGGTACCCAAGACCTGTCCTCAGGACCGAACCCCTTCCAATGTACGAGGTACTGGAAGGAATTCCGGACCCTTCTCACATCCACAATTCTGGCAATCTCATGCTCCATTTGTCCTGCTACCTCAACCGGAGGAGGAGACTGTTCCTCAGGACCAACGGGAGCAACATAACGTTTGAGCAAAGACACATGAAAAACATTATGAACACGAAGGGAGTCGGGTAAACATAACCTAAAAGAAACCGGATTGATCACCTTGGTGATCCTGTAAGGACCAATGAAGCGAGGTGCAAACTTGTAGGATGGTACCCTCATGTTGAGATTTTTAGTCGATAACCATACCTTATCCCCAACCTTAAAATTCACACCCTTAGAACGTTTTCTATCAGCCTTAGCTTTTTGAATTCCTTGGGCCTTTTCCAGGTTCGACTGAACCTGTGCCCAAACTGTGCACAGTTCTTGAGAAAAATCATTGACCTCTGGGACAACCGACGCAGATGGGGAACAGGAGCCAAAGCGTGGATGAAAACCCATATTGCAGAAAAACGGCGACATCCCAGAGGATGAATTAACACGATTATTAATTGCAAATTCAGCCAGAGACAGGAATCTGGCCCACACATGTTGGTTATCAGAAACATAACATCTGAGATATTGCTCAACGGATTGGTTAAGACGTTCAGTCTGACCGTTGGTCTCCGGATGAAAGGCTGATGAAAAGGACAAAGAGATACCAATCTTATTACAGAACGCCCTCCAGAACCTAGACACAAACTGTACTCCCCTATCAGAAACGATATTCTCAGGAACACCATGCAGTTTGACAATATTATCCATGAACACGGACGCCAAGACCTTTGCAGAGGGTAATTTACACAAAGGAATAAAATGACACATTTTGCTGAATCTGTCAACCACCACAAATATCACGGTTTTACCCTCAGAGCACGGCAAGTCTGTGATAAAGTCCATGGACAGATGTGACCAAGGTCTACTAGGTATGGGTAAAGGATGTAACTCACCCATAGGTCGTGTCTTGGTATTCTTGGACCTGGCACAAGTGTTACACGCAGTTACAAAAGCCTGAACATCTCTGGAGATCGACGGCCACCAATACTGCCTAGAGACCAACTCCTTGGTGGCATTGATGCCAGGATGTCCACACAAAACAGAATTATGGCACTCACCCAGCAGTTGCAATCGCAAATGAGCCGGCACAAACAATTTGTCATTGGGGGTACCAATGGGAGCAAGATGTTGTCCTGCCGAGATTTCAGAAGCGAGGTCAGATGAGGTAGCGGCCAC
This sequence comes from Rhinella marina, assembly GCA_900303285.1. Taxonomy (NCBI): domain Eukaryota; kingdom Metazoa; phylum Chordata; class Amphibia; order Anura; family Bufonidae; genus Rhinella; species Rhinella marina. Next base: position 29,721 of record ONZH01003837.1, on the reverse strand, counting down.
GATGATATCAGCTGGCAGGATGGGCTCAGGAGGGACGTCAGGAGGCTGATACGCCTTGAAACTTCGGGATAAGGCATCGGCCTTAACGTTCTTGCTCCCGGGTCTGAAGGTAACACAAAAATCAAAACGAGTAAAGAATAAAGCCCACCTCGCCTGTCTAGGATTCAATCGCTTAGCCGATTCTAAAAACATTAAATTCTTATGATCCGTGAGGACCGTAATGCGGTGAACTGCCCCTTCTAAAAAATGACGCCATTCCTCAAATGCCCACTTGATTGCAAGTAACTCCCTATTACCAATGTCATAATTCCTCTCGGCAGGAGAGAACTTGCGGGAGAAGAAGGCGCATGGCATAAGATTAGTTAAGGTGGAAGACCCCTGGGACAGTACAGCCCCCACACCATCCTCAGACGCATCCACCTCAACTACAAAAGGCTTACTTTGATCAGGCTGGACCAACACAGGAGCATTAATAAAACACTGCTTTAACCTTTCAAAGGCCTCAATAGCTGCAGGGGGCCAATTGACCAGATCAGCCCCCTTGCGAGTCAAATCCGTAATGGGTTTGGCTACCACAGAAAAATTTTTGACAAATTTACGATAAAAATTAGCAAACCCCAGAAATCGCTGGAGCGCCTTCAAAGAGGAAGGTCGCACCCAATCCACAATGGCCTGTACTTTAACTGGGTCCATTTTGAAAGAAAAAGGGGTGAGAATGTATCCCAAAAAGGCCACTTCCTGAACACCAAAGGTACACTTTTCCCCTTTAACGAACAACTTGTTTTCACGCAACACCTCCAGCACTTGCCTGGTGTGAGATACGTGACTTTCCCAGTCTGCCGAAAAAATCAGGATGTCATCAATATAGACAATTACAAATTTCCCAATAAATGGTCTAAAAATGTCATTGACAAAGTTTTGGAAAATTGCCGGAGCATTACTTAACCCAAAAGGCATTACCAAGTACTCATAATGACCTTCCGGGGTATTAAAAGCAGTTTTCCATTCGTCCCCCTCACGAATCCTGATTAGGTTGTATGCCCCCTTCAAATCCAGCTTGGTGAACCAACAGGCCCCCTGGACCTGATTCAGCAAGTCAGGAATAAGGGGCAACGGGTATCTGTTTTTAACAGTGATTTTATTGAGCTCCCTGTAATCGATACAGGGCCTCAATCCTCCATCCTTTTTACCAACAAAGAAAAAACCTGCCCCCATGGGAGAAACTGAAGGCCGGATGTGACCCTTGGCCAGACTCTCCTTGAGATAATCCCTCATGGACTGACGTTCAGGAGTAGAGAGATTATAAATGCGACCTTTGGGATATTTGGATCCCTCAATAAGGTCGATGGCGCAATCATATTGCCGGTGAGGAGGGAGGAACTCAGTCTCGGACATGGAAAAAACGTCCGAAAAATCGCCGATATACTTGGGCAAGGAAAGAGACTCAGTGGTACCTCCAAACAGCAATACTGATTTACAACATTTGTCACAATTCATTCCCCATTTTTCCAATTCACCTACCGACCAGTTGATCACAGGGTTGTGGTCCTGTAACCATGGCAGACCTAAAACAAGGTCGGCAGGTAAATCCTTTAATACAAGGAAGGAACAAGTCTCGGTATGGGTAATTCCTACAGTTAATACAACCTCAGGAGTACAAAACTCCACTCTCCCATTATTCAATGGAGTGGAATCCAGTGCGATAATTTCAATCACCCTCCTTAAAGGAACTAGCGGAATCCCCACAGATTGTATAAAATCAAAATCAATAAAATTAAGGGCAGAACCAGAATCAACAAAAGCCTTACCGGACCCCCTGAGTTGGTTGTACGCAATGGAGATAGGTAATAATACTTTCCTCCTTACCACCGCTGGGGTTACCTTACTTCCGGCAGAAAGCTCTCTAGAGGGCAGAAGTCTCGGGCATTGCTGGAGCCAGTGGTTCGTCTCACCGCAGTAGAAACAGGTTCCATTCAAGCGTCTCTGATCTCTCAAAGTTCCTCCCCACTGTATGGACTCCTCCGGGACCCTGGTAGAAGGTGGACTCAGAAGAGGGGATTCAGGCAGGACGACACCCTGAGGAATATCTGAACGTTCCCTCCGTCTCTCCCTCACTCGACGATCCAGTTTAATGGCTAGTGTCATGGCCGCCTCTAGGGTGTCAGGAGTAGGGTAACTGACAAGTAAGTCCTTAAGATGGTCAGACAGCCCCACCCTAAACTGGCTTCTCAAAGCAGGGTCATTCCATCCAGAGGAAACACACCACTTTCTAAACTCAGCACAGTAATCCTCTACTGGACGGTTACCCTGCCGAATGTCTCTGAGCTGAGTCTCAGCTACAGAAGTCAAGTCAGGCTCCTCATATAATAGGCCTAAGGCCTGAAAAAATGCTTCCACAGACTGCAAGCTTGGGGAGTCAGGCGGTAAAGAAAAGGCCCATTCCTGCGGATCACCTTGCAGCAAGGAAATAATTATTCCTACCCGCTGCTGCTCGGCACCCGAGGAGTGAGGACGTAAGCGAAAATACAATTTTACGCTCTCCTTAAAGGAACGGAAAGTTTTCCGGTCCCCCAAAAACCGATCCGGCAATTTAACATGAGGTTCCACAATGGGGTTAGATGTGGAGGGAGCCGCTACTAGTGCAGGTTGTAGCTGCTCCTGATGTAGGAGCCTCTCGGCCAGGTCCTGGATCATCTGCGCCATACCCTGAACCTGGTCCGTGAGCACCCGCAATTGCTCCATATGATACGGCCTGTGATTCTGTCACGGGGGAGACAAGGGAAGGTGTGCCCTGTACTTGAACCCCCCTTCTTTCCCTACCTACTTGCCTCAAACGGCCCTAGGCGGCCGCGGACAACCACGAAGACGTTCCCTATACTGGGTAAGTGCAGAGGGAGGGAAAGGGAACACAGGGAGAGACAAAACACAGACGGAACAAACACAATGATAGAGTAGTCAGCAAGCCGGGTCAAACACAGGAGATAGCGTAAATACCAGGGGTCAAGAGAAGAGAGGTCCAAGTCCAAGTCCAAAGTCAGAGTCCAAATAGCAAATCCAAAACACAAGGTCGCACAAGCACTGATCAAAAGTATAAACTAATCACAGGCATCTGAGTGAGGCAGTTGCCATCTTTAAATAGCCCACCCAGGATCATGTGATGTGGCCAGCATCACATGACCTGAGGCGGAGCAAGCTGACCAAACAATATGCAAAGTAGCCATGTGGTGTGATCAGCACCACATGGCTAAACCCAAACAGAGAATTAACTCATGAAGTGCTGGCTGACAAGACCAGCACTTCAATTCCCTATTGCTCGTCTCTAGGGGGGCGGAGAGGTCCGGCGATGTCGTGCAGAGGGAGCGCGACGCCGACCTCGCGTGACATGTTCATTGGCCAATTCAGATCTTTTAGCATGCTGTGTAATCACAATCTGCAGCCAGCACACTACTGTCCTGCATGGAGACCACCGCTAGCATAGTGCTCCTTCCATGCTGCAGACAACATCACTGCATGTAATAGCAGTGGTGTCCTCTGCTAGCTATCTGGCAACTGCCGGGAGGGACAGCTTCCCTCCCGATGATCGTTTGCAGCATTGGGGGGTCTAATACACCCTTAGGTCTGCTTGGATCCTGAAATGGAATCCCTAAAGAAACAAGCATCAACGAATAGAGCCATTTCCACTGTTCAACAAAGTTGTAAACGGGTGACATCTGCCATGTACCTCAAGATATGGGGGGGGGAATCTGCTCTTGGCTAGGTGATGAGTCCCCATATTTCTTCTCTTCTGATATTCCTAAGATTGTAGACTTCTTACAGGCAGGCTTAGACCTAGTACTTTAAAAGTATAAATTTCCTCCCTTAGTATGTTCAGTTCCTCCTTGGGATTTAAATATTGTCTTCAAAAGTCTATGCTGTTCTCCCTTTGAATCTTTTGGCCTTTTCTTATATAAGAGCTCTTCGCCTTAAAGGGGTTATATGACCCCTTATAGCCTGGGCCCCTCAGATAGGTTATACTTACCCTGCTCACCTGTGCTGCTCCTGATGCCCGCACGGCCACCCTTACATCTCCCCGTCGCGTGGTCAGCCAATACCAGGCTGCAACTGGGACAAGCCTCCCTATTGTCACCTGCGATGCTAGGGAGACTCGACTCCATCACAGCCTGCTATTAGCTGACCCCAGCCGGATGTTTTGATCCACGTAACGGGGAAATGTAGGGGCAGCTGTGCAGGCATCAGAAGCAACGGAGTGGACATTAGGGGGGAGGTCATTATAGGGGTTGGGTAACCCCTTTAAGATAACCTTTTTGGCAATAACATCAGCCAAAAGAATAGACCAAATTCAATCTCTCTTGGTCAGAGATCCCTTTCTTTAGATCTAGGATGATAGAATCGTCCTTAAACTAGCTCGAAATTTTCTTCCAAAAGTGATCTCTCCTTGTCATTGAGTACAAGAAATTATTCTTCAATCATTTTGTCCAAATCCCAGAAACCAGATGGAGGAATGTTTCCATAACTTGGATGTCAGACAGGTGGTCCTTAAATTAGCACATTTGCATACATGATTGTCAGTGAAATATGCATAGACAATCTACACCATGCAAACTAGCCATGATTGGACCATTCACAGAAAGAAAAACCCAACTTATGAAATAAATTAGTAGAAGTGATAGAAGCCAAGAATGAAACGTTAACAAAAATTCCATCAGAAAGGGATATTTTTTAACTCAATTTTAACTAATTATTTATAGAAAGCAACTTTTTAAAAAAAATTTTGTCAGTTTTTCTTATTTTGGCAGTACTGATTTTTCATTTACTGCCGTGTGAGGTAAAGATGTTATCTGTTGGTATAATAGTGGATTAGTAGAATTGGGATAGCAGTATGATAGCTCTATTGTTTTCTTAATAGAAATAGATAAGGCCCACAGAAGAACAACGCACTAAGGCCTCATGCTCATGACCACTTTTTTTTTTTTTTTTGCAGATCACACACTGATCCATTCAGTGTTATGGGTCGGTCAAAAATAGTCAGTACATGGATGTCATCTGTGTGCTGTGTGCATCTGTGTGGTCCTTTCTCAAATCATAGAACATGTCCATTTCATTACCTAGTGAATGCCCTTTCCTATAAACAAAAACGCCTTTTCACTAGGCAACAAATTGGTGCATACCGATATTTCTAAAAGAAAGGAAACTAAACAGAATTTTTTAAAAACAAATTGCACCTTTCCTTGCCTACCATGCCAACATTGTTCATCTATTATAAAAGGAGACATTGTCACTCAACAGAAACAGCAGAGACTTGCCGGCCATGACGCCGCCGCACCCGAGAGCGGGCGTCATGTCCCCGCACCGCCCGAGCGCCGTACATGTACGGCGCCGGTCGGGAAGGGGTTAAAGAAGATCTCCCGCAAAAAATTTTATTTTCTGACCTGTTAGAAAGGTGCATGATATAATCTGTAGTGAATGCAATCTTCTTATCAGAGACTCTAATTGAGAGTTATCCACTTTCTTCTTATTGTAGCTGGGTCATGTGACCAACACCCTGACCTCCAACTGACCCAGGACAAGAAGCCAGTCTCTGCTCTATTCATTCCTACGAGACTGAAAGTGAGGCTCCCATAGGAATGCATAGAGAAATAGACTTCCTGTCCACACATAAGTCTCTGTGTGAGTTGGTGGGTCTAATTCCTAGTCACATGACACAGATAAGAAAATTCAGGATGATAGAAGGACATGGAATACATTTTTTTGCGGGAGTTCTTCTTTAAATATTCACATATGATGTAGGCTTGCACATACTGATAAATGTACAGCATATGAACAGTTTTTGGAGCATGTATTGTGTTACAAATATGTCGAACTAAGCAGCTGGTTGTCATCATTTTGAACATTTTCCTAATGTCACATATTGGCGGTATGGAACAATGTAAATGCAATATTTGACAAAACAGAAAACTTACACCAGATCAGTCATACCTTATAGAAGGGTCTTTAAAGGGCATTGCTGTAGGTTGACTCCACACCTTAATTCAGGACAGGAAATGTTTTTCTGTCCCTACTGGGGCACTGCAGAGACGTTTTCTGTCTTTCTTAGCCAATGGCAGAGTGTTGCTGAAAGTACTCACCAGACAGCAGGAATCGATTGGTCTACCTTCCTCCTCTCTAGCTGATCCTCTCTTCTTCAATGCCAGGACTTACTCTGTTCTCCTGTGACACCTGGAATGCTATGCTGAGCAGAGAAAAGGGCAGGCTTTGGTTCTCAAATGAGTTCCCAGCTTCCTTCCCTTACAGACCCTGATGCTGTTTCCATTGATGTTGGGTGTGCGACAATGTTCAGCAGCACACCAACTTTAAAAAAGGGTCCTACTGGAGTGTTTTCCTTTGAATGAGAAGTTTTGGCAAATCTCAGCCTGAAAGTCACCTTGATATCTCTGACCTATATAAGGTGGAAATGAAAGTCTTTATTTCCATTACTCGCAATACCTGAAGTATCTGTTCTGAATCTGCAGAGCACTGTGTGAACCCCAACCCAGTAAGTGTGCTTAGGGGTATGTATTATTTTTTATTTATTTTATGCACTTACATAGCGCTACTATATTCTGCAGTGCTTAACAGACATTAGCATCACACTCTGCCCAATGGGGTTCATGATCTAAGTTCCCTATTTCCCTATCAGTATGTCTTTTTGGAGTGTGGGAGGAAACCCTAAAGAAACCCACGCAAGCACGGGGAGAACATACAAACTCCATGCAGATGTCCTTGGTCAGATTCGAATTAAGGACCCCAGCACTGCTAACCACTGAACCTCCGTGCTGCTGGAGCTTTCCATATATTTATTCCCTCTCCTCCTCCACTGTAGGGTGACAAGGAGGCTTCCCAAAATATCTTAGAGGAAAGCTCATGTGCACATTTTTTGATTGAAAAGTTAATTTATTACAATCAAAATGTCATCAAACATACAAAGTACTGCAACGCAGCAAAGGCCATGAGGCAGCACTCAATAAATAATATTTGTCATTCATAGCATGTCATTGTAATGTAAAGCCCAGGCTAGCCTTCACTATACATTAGGGTTGTCACGATACCAAAATTTTGATTCGGTTTCGATACCATAAAAAAGTATTGCAATACTCGATCCATTCAATACCACGCAAAAAAATTAAAAACCGCCAAAACAAGCCACGTGCTTTCTGCATTTTATGGAACGTCTGGCCCATGATAGAACAGTCCTGTCCTATTTTTGGGGGGACAAGGTGACTAAAAAATGGCGAATTGTGCATTTTCTTTTTCTGTTACGGCGTTCACCGCATAGGAGATGTTTTATAATATTTTAATAGTTTGGACTTTTCGGATGTGGCAATACCTAATATGTTTATTTATTTATTGTTTATACATTTTCTATGTAAAATTGGGAAAAGGGAGATTTAAACTTAATATTTTGGTGTTTCTTTTTTAACTTTTTATATACTATTAGCCCCCTTAGGGGCTAGAACCCTTATCCCATTCACCCTAATAGAGCTCTATTAGGGTGAATAGGACTTCACACTGTCCCTGTGCTTTGTACACAGGGCAGCAGGGAGCTTACCATGGCAGCCAGGGCTTCAGTAGCGTCCTGGTTGCCATGTTAACCCGCGATTACACTGCTGGGGCTCATATCGAAACTGACACCAATTAAGAGGGTAAGGGGGGGCACCTGTGGACACTGACACCAATGATTTAATACTGGGGGGGTTGGGGGGGCGCACTGCGCCGTCAATGAACATAACTATCGTTTAATACAAGTACAGGAGGAGGGTGCCGGCTTTGTGATTCTGTGGCGGCACCCGCCTCCTGACCTCTATGACAGGGAACTGCGATATGCCGCAGTTAACCCCTCAGGTGGCCACAGCCCCTCCCCTCCTCCTCCCCTCTCTCTCCTTTCATTGGTGGCAGCAGCAGCACAGGGGGGAGGGGCTGTTTCCTTCTCCCCTGTGCTGCTGAGGAGAACATGTAGCGCGCACCATGTTCTCTGATACTAGACCGCGGAGCCTAGTATTGGTAACAGGCAAATCCCAGTATAGTATTGATACCGGTACAAAAGTATCGATTGAGTATCGATAATTCGATACCCGGTCCAACCCTACTATACATCACAATGTATGGTACACTAGCATTCCTATACACTCACAAATTAACATAATCCTCCAACATTGCTACTGCATGAAGCTTTATTCAATGGACAGATTCAAAAGAGGGGCGAGGGGGAAGGAGAGGGATTTCGTCCTCTTCTTCGTTGTTAATGGTCCAGGATGTTGTAGTCCCGCAGCAAACTGTGGATAGGCCTGCGGCAGTCCAGGACAGACATCCTCTACCTCCTGAGAATGAGGTGATTCCTGGCAACCCATATAGTGTTCTTAAAACAGTTCATAAGGCGCCAAGTCTTCTAGATAGCCCCAACAGTATGAATCCCAGAAAATAGTCCATACAGCACCGAGGTGTATTGTAGGCTGTTCCTGGGCACAGAGTCTTTACAGTTCATGTTCCATGGCATCCAACAGGCCCTGTGCGAAGGGGCATTAAAAAAACAGGTGCAAAGATGTTTCTTTCGTCAAAGGGCACCTGGGGAAGTAGCAGGTTTTGCACAGGTTGCGGACGTGCATGAATGACCAGATAGCCAAGCCTCCCAGGATGCACATCCATGACAAGTCCTTGTGCCTTTTAGTTAACCTGTCTGAAAACACATTAGGCCATACAATCTCTGCTATGTTATTAGGGAGCTCTGGAATTGATTCCACCAAGTCCTTTGTCCTGATTAGCTTGTGGATCTTCTACTTAACACATGCAGAAACTATGCAATGATTCCATTATACCTTATTTCTGTGTAGGCGCTACTCCTGGTTTTGGCTCACAATCACTGACAAACACTAACTGTGTGCAAGGGTCCTAAGAGAAACCGCCCACTTTAATTCAAGATATTTAAAGGGTCATTGCCATTTTTGCCTATCGTGTCTGAGATGGGACTAACCTGAGTAAGCATCAGGGGGTGGTTGCTCCTCTGTTTCCATAACTCCCATAGCAGTGAAGTCAATGTAGTCTAGCAAAGGAAGCTACACTGTTTCCTATAAATTGTGAATTACAGAAACAGTGTAGCTTGCTGTGCTATACTCTACCATCTTCTATACTTCAAAAAGTGTTAGAAGAACTACAGAAAAATACTTCAGAAGCAGATGATACTCCAGTTCCCCGATAGAAAGACAGGATGCATATTATCAGATCTCCATATATCCTCAATATGAAGTCTCTCAGATTTGTTATTATCAAGGATCATTTACAACTGTGAGTTCACTTGCCTTTCATTTGGATTTTGTCTACCTCATGCTTCTGGGCTTGGCTTGTGGTTTCATGGCTATGTGCTCATGCCTGATTTTTAGCCCTGAAGGCAGAAGACGGATCGTTTTTGGAGTTCTTTTAGATTCTCAAAGACAATCCTTTGTTCTCTCTCAGAAAAATTACAAATGATTATAGAAATATTTTTACTCTAAAAACCAACTCAAATGTTTATAAGAAATGCAATGTCTGCCCTGGGATCGACGAGGCCTGCATCCAAGCACTGTACCAATGCCAGTTCAGTCAAGGCCACTTTAATCTCTAATCCTAAATATGGGACAAGAATCTTCTAACGCTCAAAGATCTAGTCAGGTTAAGATTTCACTTCCCTGGTGGTTAAAAGCAAAGAATTTGGAAAAAGCGGCATCAGTATCCACTGGTATTAGTTAAAACCAATGCCAGCAAAAAGAGTGGGAAGCTTGCATCTTATACCAGTCTTGTAGAGTACTAGGCCCCAACAATGGAACTCCATTCACTTCATTGGTGAACTGCAACTAGGACATGCGAGCGATGTGCGTTGACATCACATGGCCTAGGAAGAGGCTGCGGAGCTCTTGGGAGGCAGCCTCTTCTATCAGCTGATTGGAGGGGGTCCCAGGTCTCGGACACCTGCTGATCTGATATTAATGATCTATCCATCAATTTTAAAGGATAACTAACCCTTTAGACAAGTTTACTTAAAATGTTCTAACTTCCCTGAAATACATTTTTGTAATATATTTTATTTATGGATTTTACTGTTTTACTAAAAAAAGAAAAAGGGTGTCTATTGCACTTTGGAATCAGTACAGTCCTTTCAATTATGAAGGTGGTCGCAGAAAGACTCTTCAGCCCAAGACTGCATAGTTAAGAAATTTGCGGCACGACTTCTGCACATTGCAGTTTGTCCGGCCATCTCTCAGCAGGTTTGCTGTGCTGCGGTCACATCTCCCACCCATCCCCATTATAGTGAATGGGGTCGGGCCTGATTTCTGGCAGCACATGTGTACAGTCATGGCCAAAAGTTTTGAGAATGACACAAATATTATATTTTCACATGATCTGCTGCCCTCTGGTTTTTATGTGTGTTTGTCAGATGTTTTTATCACATACAGAAATATAATTGCAATCATATTATGAGTAACAAAAGCTTATATTGACAGTTAGAATGAGTTAATGCAGCAAGTCAATATTTGCAGTGTTGACCCTTCTTCTTCAGGACCTCTGCAATTCTCCCTGGCATGCTCTCAATCAACTTCTGGACCAGATCCTGACTGATAGCAGTCCATTCTTGCACAATCAATGCTTGCATTTTGTCAGAATTTGTAGGTTTTTGTTTGTCCACCCGTCTCTTGATGATTGACCACAAGTTCTCAATGGGATTAAGATCTGGGTAGTTTCCAGGCCATAGACCCAAAATCTCTATGTTTTGTTCCCTGAGCCATTTAGTTATCACCTTTGCTTTATGACAAGGTGCCCCATCATGCTGGAAAAGGCATTGTTGGTCGCCAAACTGCTCTTGGACGGTTGAGAGGAGTTGTTCTCGGAGGACATTCTGGTACCATTCTTTATTCATGGCTGTGTTTTTAGGCAAGACTGTGAGAGAGCCGATTACCTTGGCTGAGAAGCAACCCCACACATGAATGGTTTCAGGATGCTTTACAGTTGGCATGAGACAAGACTGGTGGTAGCGCTCACCTCGTCTTCTCCGAATAAGCTGTTTTCCAGATGTCCCAAACAATCGAAAAGGGGATTCATCAGAGAAAATGACTTTACCCCAGTCCTCAGCAGTCCACTCCCTGTACCTTTTGCAGAATATCAGTCTGTCCCTGATGTTTTTTCTGGAGAGAAGTGGCTTCTTTGCTGCCCTCCTTGAGACCAGGCCTTGCTCCAAGAGTCTCCGCCTCACAGTGCGTGCAGATACACTCACACCTGCCTGCTGCCATTCCTGAGCAAGCTCTGCACTGCTGGTAGCCCGATCCTGCAGCTGAAACACTTTTAAGAGACGGTCCTGGCGCTTGCTGGTCTTTCTTGGGCGCCCTGGAGCCTTTTTGGCAACAATGGAACCTATCTCCTTGAAGTTCTTGATGATGCGATAGATTGTTGACTGAGGTGCAATCTTTCTAGCTGCGATACTCTTCCCTGTTAGGCCATTTTTGTGCAGTGCAATAATGACTGCACGTGTTTCTTTAGAGATAACCATGGTTAACAGAAGAGAAACAATGATGCCAAGCACCAGCCTCCTTTTAAAGTGTCCAGTGGTGTCATTCTTACTTAATCATGACAGATTGATCTCCAGCCCTGTCCTCATCAACACCCACACCTGTGTTAATGGAGCAATCACTGAAACGATGTTAGCTGGTCCTTTTAAGGCAGGGCTGCAATGATGTTGAAATGTGTTTTGGGGGATAAAGTTCATTTTCTAGGCAAATATTGACTTTGCAAGTAATTGCTGTTAAGCTGATCACTCTTTATAACATTCTGGAGTATATGCAAATTGCCATTATAAAAACTGAAGCAGTAAAATGAATATTTGTATCATTCTCAAAACTTTTGGCCATGACTGTACAAGCATTAGTACAGATCCAGCAGGCTGTTCCTTTGCCGGACAAGCCTAACGCCAGTGTGAAAGAAGCCTAAGAGAATATAAGCAAAGGTGTGGGCACTTGTGACTATGTGCATGCAGTCTGGAGTTGTGGTATAGTCCTAGCTCCAATGTGTACTTTAAAGCATCATTCAGTATATTGTGTTAGGATAGCCGTCTTGCAACCAAAATCCCCATGTCAGCACAGTTTGCTAATGAATTGAGTGTTAACTGGCAGTTATGCCCATGAGGTTTTAGGAAAACCACGTGACCAATTATCAATAACCAGTTGCATCTCAAATCATTTCACGTTTATATTTGAAACACAAGCTTTTTTTTTTCTTGGTACAGATTCTCTCGCAGGTGATGTGTTTCATGATCAATATTGTCAGCTCCATATACTGTGGTCACCTGAGCAAAGAAGAGCTGGATGCAGTGACACTTGCCAATGCAGTAAGTTTACAAAAACTCAGTAAAGTTGCCCCTACATGTTGTGCCTGAGCTGCACCTGTGTTTCTAACTTGAAACCATGTCAAGTACTGGTGCAAAATGGCAATTAAGGTTTATCTGCATGTGGTTACTGCAACTCAGCTGAAACATGTCAGTGATCAGTGATTTCCACCAGTGATTGTGATACAAAACCAGGACTGGAGCCTCCACAGACATAAGGTATAAGGTAAAGATCTGCACCCGTTCTGTGTTTAGAGCCGCACCTGGTTTTGGCTCCAAATCACTGAAGGAAATCACTGACGTGTGAATGAGGCATAAGAGTGTCAGGAAAGAGAGTACTTTGTGAATTGAAGGTATATTAATGGTGGGAATGCAGAAGACTGTTCCATTATATTCCAATAAAAACTTATCGCAAAATTGTAGAAAAAGAAAACAAAAGAAAAAACGCATTCATTAGTTGCACCCCTTACCAATTGTGAATATACTTTTACAAAGAAAAGTACATAATGTATCCTTTTCATGGGACAAGAGAGCTTAGCAACTGCCCTGCAACCTTGGACAGGGAGAATGAGGCCAATTTGAGCTAGGTCTGTGTCACTTTTGTACAGTAACAATCATAGGGACTGCTGGTAACTGCAAATAGGGAAATGTTATAGCACTATGCTGAAAACTAAGCTAAATACTTAATATATTTTCTTACATCAATAAATCATTTAATTCAGAATCATATGCATATTCCTTCACATACAGTATACTTTCAAATAGTATACAAATAGATATATAAACCAGTATCAAGTTAAACTAGTCATGCAGTATGGTTCCTAAGAAAACAATGCTTTACAGTAATGCTACCAATATACACTGCAAAAAGAAAAAAAAATAAATGCTGTATACAGTTCATTTCCGATGTAGCAATACCACAGAATAGCAAAGTAAATGCCACCATATAATGACCAAATTACAGCTTCATGCAAAAAGCAATTAATAACAATCCTATATAATGTCAATACTCGTGTACAATTAGTATTAAAGGGGTTTTTCCATCACATACAATGGGGGCATGCGCAGCTGCCCTCCATTCATTTCAATGGGGCTGCCGAAAATAGCCGAGCGTTGGCTTAGCTATTTTCGTCTGCCCCATAGAAATGAATCAGAGCAGGGGCCGCCCATGTACGGTGTGCTCCCATTCACTTGTATGGGAGCAGCGGGGGAGCAGCATTTGGTGGTGGACAGACCACAGAAAACCCAGGGTCCTCCATTCCACAGCTCTCCCCGCTCCATTCTCCTTGTAGGTGCGGGTCCCACCTATCAGACATTGGGGGCATATCCTAGCGATATGTCCCCATTGTCCGTAATGGGAATACCCCTTTAAAGAGAGTCTGCGAGCAGTGTTTAAAATGCTATTCTGCTGACAACACTAGATAGGGGCTGGGGAAAGCAGGACAAACAAACCTTTTGTGGAATTTTTCTAATCACTTCAATGGGAACAACACTGCAGCTACAAGCGCTGTCCAATACAATGCAGAAGATGCAGTGCAATTCCAGCATCGACTTCCAGTAACGTATCTACACCCAACGAGCTGATCGGTGGGGATGCGGGGTGCCGAATCCTTGCCGTTCAGCTAGTGCTAGCCTATCCTGCAGATAGGCCATTGTTTAAAAAAGGTGGATATCCCCTTTGTGTGCACTGGAGGCAGGGCTTCACTGTAAAGTGCTCACATTGAGCTGCTTTATAGACCTTCCCCTCTGCTTTGAGTGACAGCTTTAGCATCTGACCAGGAGACCTCTATGGCTATCACTCAGAATGAAGGGTCTCCAATGCAGGGAAGATACTGCAGCGTTTTTAACCTTGTTAGGGCGTGTGGATGCTTTTACTCCTCATACTATATAGATTTAATTGCCTATGTTCTTTGATTTTAGGTTATTTCAGTCACTGGACTTTATAATATAATATAATAAAATGCCTCCTCCGGCATCTAGTTCCAGTTGTTTCCTGTCCCTACAGATAGCAGGAAGAGATCGGTGCGTTCGCCCAGCCTGTTGGTTTGTTTCCCAGCTTTGCCGGAGGGCTGGTGCAGGGAGCAGGAATCAGGGGCATACCTTGTGTTCCTCCTGCTTCTAGGCTTAAGTCCGGCGGATGCTGGCGGCCCCGGGCTTTTGCTGTCCCCCTAAGAGGTCGGGGGATCAGCGTTATGGAGGAGGGAGGATCACGGCCTTCTTGCGTTCCACGCAGCAACGCACGTGTGGAACGCTGGGTTGCGCCGGAAATGACGTCATGCGTGGGGCGCGCACGTGACCAACGCGACCCGACTACTTTAAATGAGCGGTGGCGCTCTTGGTTGCCACAGCTACAGGCTCTGCTGTGTTTTGGAGCAGAGTGCCAGTTTTCAGTCCAGGCATCATGTCTGTGGCCTCAGAAGACACTGGCCGCAAAGCGGATCCTCCCCGGCCTTCCAGCCCGGTCAGCCTCCTCCAGGGGGATATGTTATTCTTATATTGCACTGGATGTGCTTTCTAGGTGAAGGTCCCTCCTTTCATATTTGTGGTAAGGAGGCTAAAAGTCATCTCCTTGCTTTTTAGTCAACCTTCCCAGAAGAAAAGATGCCCTATGTGCAAGAAATCTATGCCGGCAGGGGCAAGGAAATGGCTTTGTCTGAGTTGCACGAATAAAGTAATGTCTGAGGAATCACCCTTTCTGATTGAGAATATGAGATCCATGATAAAGGAAGAAGTTGGTGCAGTTGTGGACGCAAAAATTGCGGCTGCCCTACCGGGTCCTTCTATACCCAAGCCTGCGACTCAAACGACAGCCATGACTGATTCTGACTCAGATGAGGGGGAGATTTCCTCAGCTGCAGGTTCATCAGACGCTGGAGAATCTGCCGGCCGACCGCTCTGTTCTATAGAAGAGACTGAGTCCCTTTTAAAAAACATAAGAGCGACTATGAACTTAGAGGAGTCTAGGGAACCCCTCTCGGTCCAGGACTAACTATTTCTCGGCTTAGGAGATAAAAAAAGAAGAGTCTTCCTGGTCCACAATAATATAAAAAATATTATTTCAAATGAATGGAAGGAGTTAGATAAGAGGCAAATAGTATCTAAAATGTTTAAAAGGAAGTACCCTTTTGCAGAGGATGAGTCAGCTCTATGGGATAAGGCCTCTAAGGTGGTTGCCCCTATAGCTAAGATATCAAAAAAGACAGCTTTACCGTTTGAAGACATCGGGTTGTTAAAAGACCAGATGGATAAGAAATGTGAATCGTTTCTAAAGAAAGCTTGGGAATCCTCTTCAGCCACATTCAGACCCAGCATAGCGGCCATCTGCACTGCCAGAACTCTAAATCTCTGGTTGTCCCAGTTGGAGGAGCATCTAGAGTCAGGCACCCCCAGGGAAGATATTCTGGCGTCAATCCCCGTATTAAAGCAAGCGTCCAGTTTTTTGGCTGATGCCTTAGCTGATATAGTTAAAATATCTGCTAGGTCCGTTGATCTGGTAAATGCATCCCGCAGAGCAGTGTGGCTGAAAACTTGGTCGGGGGATACAGCATCTCAAAACAGATTATGTTCCGTGCCATGTGAGGGAGATAGAGTGTTTGGCTCAGCATTAGACGACATTCTAGAAAAAGCGTCCGATAAAAAACAAGGTTTCCCTGTCGAGTCTAAATATTTTCATCGTGGGCAAGGACGTAATAAGTTTTACCAAAGGGAGAAGGGAAATACCAAAAAATAAGGGCAAGGGCTTCATCTTCAATCCCGACAAAAATCCAAAGCAAACAAAATGACGCCAGATCTCCAGTGGGGGGAAGACTAAAACATTTTTTCTTGGCCTGGGAAAATATTCAAGCTTCTCCCTGGGTTACTTCGGTTATTCAGGAAGGATACCACTTATAGTTTTCAAATTTACCCCCCCCCACAGATTTTTAGTCAACAAACGACTATCAGGAGGAAACCAAGTAGCCATGGAGTCACAGATTGCCCTGTTACTAGAAAAAGCAGCCATTATCCCTGTTCCAGTTGATCAAGAAAAGCAGGGGTTTTACTCACCAATTTTTCTAATCAGAAAACCCAACGACTCTTACAGAGCAATTATAAATCTGAAAGACCTAAACAGACAAGTATGCTACAAAAGATTCAAAATGGAGACTATAAAGTCCACGACAAATCTACTACAGAAAGACTGCTTTATGATCACGCTAGACCTCATGGACGCATATTATCACATCCAAATTCACCCAGAGCATCAGAAATTCCTGAGGCTATCAGTCTGGATAGGGGAAGAGATAAGACACTTTCAATTTCAGGTGCTTCCATTTGGCCTCTGCTCGGCCCCCAGAATCTTCACAAAAATAATGGCAAAGGGTTCGAGTTTTCTACATCGGGCCGAAGCAATGATAATCCCCTATCTGGATGACTTATTAATTGCAGCTCCCTCTGCAGAAAGGTTAGACTGAGACCTCCAACTGACGTTGAAAGTCCTGTCAGAATTGGGTTGGATTGTAAACTACCAAAAGTCCAGCCTAATTCCGAGTCAAGTACGGATATTTCTAGGAATATTGCTGAATTCAAAATTGATGACTTCCTTTCTTGCTCTCCAAAAACAGGAAGATCTGATTATAAAGGTATTGCATTTCTGTCGACAGAAAAAGTCTTTGATCAGAAATATCATGACAGTCTTAGGACTATTAACTTCCACAATCCCAGTGGTAAAGTGGGCTCAAACACACTCAAGGGGGCTTTAATCGTTCCTTCTGAGCAAATGGAACAAAAGTCAGTCTTCCCGAATTTGTTGCTAACCATTCCGATATCAGTAAAACTATTGTTGAAATGGTGGATGTCCCCAGAAAATCTGTCCAGAGGTGTGGAATGGCGGCAGAAAAACCAACTTCTTCTGACCACAGACGCAAGCAGGAGGGGAGGCACATCTAGGACGGCAGACAAAACAAGGTTTATGGAGCAAACATCTGGCCCAGGCATCATCAAACAGAAGGGAATTGTCTGCAGTCTGGGAAGCCCTAAAAGCCTTCTCACCATTTCTGAGAGACAATCATGTCATGGTAATGTCGCACAATATGACTACGGTGGCTTACCTAAACAAGCAAGGAGAAACGAGAAGCCGCGCTCTTTCCTTAGTCTCAGCAAGGATTTTCAGTTGGGCAGAGCAAAATGTGATATCTTTGTCTGCGGTCCACATAAGAGGAGTCCAAAACGAAGTGGCGGACTTTTTGAGCAGGACAATCCTAAAAGAGGGCGAATGGAGTCTCAATCAAAAGATCTTCAATGCCATCTGCCAGAGGTGGGGTCATCCAGACATAGACCTGTTCGCCTTAAAGGAGAACAAAAAGACCCGAAAATTCTACTCTCTGTCTCGGGAAGATCATCCAACTCTGCTGGATGCCCTATCAACGAAGTGGCCTCAGACTCTTTTGTATGCGTTCCCGCCCTTTGCGCTCCTTCCCCGAATCTTCTCGAAACTCCTAGAGGAAAGAGCAGAGTTAATTCTAATTGCTCCGTTTTGGCCCAGAAGGTCATGGTTCCCAACCTTTAAGACTCTGGCGCAACACAATTACTGGCATCTCCCCAAGATTCCGGACCTTCTGCATCAGGGGCCAGTGATTCATCCAGACGTCCCACATTTGAACCTGACGGCCTGGAGATTGAGCAGCAAATCCTGAGAGACAGATGCTTCTCTGAAGCTGTCATACAGACCTTAATGCACAGAAGGAAGCAGGTAACGTCAAAAATTTATCTTCGTACCTGGAAGACCTTTCTGTTAGCGGTGGCTCATGTCTGGAATCCCTCTATGGCACCAGATGTCGCTGTAATTTTAGAATTCCTACAAGCTGGGCTTAATAAAGGCCTCAGAGTTAGTACTCTCAAAGTACAGACTGCAGCCTTAAGCGCCTTTATGGGACGAAACTAGCGGAGCTAGATTTAATTAAAAGATTCTTTAAGGGGGCTAGTAGACTCCACCTTACAGTAAGATCTAGTGTCCCTCCCTGGGACTTGAACCAGGTGCTGAGGGGGTTAACTACAACTCCAATTGAACCCATAGAGACTATATCACTCAAATATCTCTTTGAAAACAGCTTTCCTGGTGGCCATAACTACGGCCAAGAGAGATGGGGAAATTTAGGCTTTCTCAATTGCTCATCCTTATCTTACAGTTCTTGAGGATAGGATAGTTTTAAAGCATTCTCCAGAATTCCTTCCTAAAGTTTTTTCTAGATTTCATTATCAGAAAGAGATATCGCTTCCTTCCTTCTGTCC
This sequence comes from Rhinella marina, assembly GCA_900303285.1. NCBI lineage: Eukaryota > Metazoa > Chordata > Amphibia > Anura > Bufonidae > Rhinella > Rhinella marina. The sequence continues at coordinate 11,075 of ONZH01003837.1, read as the reverse complement.
CCAGGCTTCTTCGGAAAAAGAAAAGACATTTGCTAATCTTGATGTAAGGAGATGTATTCTACAGTATCTTCATACGACGAAAGACTTTAGAAAGACTGATCAATTACTGGTCCAATACCAAGGACAGAATAGGGATAAGGCGGCAAGTAAAGCGACGATCGCTCGCTGGATTACACAATGTATCACCTTGTGTTATAAAGAACAAGGACTATCGCCCCCTCTCAAGGTCAAGGCTCACTCTAAAAGAGCAGTGTCCACTTCTTGGGCAGGGCATGCCCAGGCTTCTTTGGAAGACATATGCCAAGCCTCCACCTGGTCTACCCCTTCTACGTTCTTTAACCACTACAGACTAGACGTGGGAGCTAACAGGGACTTATCTTTTGGAAGAAAAGTATTGTCCACAATAGTCCCTCCCTAATCTATGACTTCTCTGTCAATCCTCCATGTTATGCCGTTGTGGAGGTGGGGGGGAAAAATACAAATTACTCTTACCAGTAATTCTCTTTTCCCTTTAGCCTCCACAACGGCATGGAGTTTCCCACCCGTAACATTATTTTTTGTTCATTTATGGTGGAATTATTTTTTTTGTATTTGTGTGTTTAAATAAATTTGTTGCATCTACCTTTGAGTCCTAGGATATTAACTGGAACTAGGTGCCGGAGGAGGCATTTTATTGCATTGTTCTAAGTTGTTTCCTGCCCCTAGAGAGGCGGAGTAACCTCCATGTTATGCCGTTGTGGAGACTAAAGGGAAAAGAGAATTACCGGTAAGAGTAATTTGTATTTTTTTTTATCTTGGTTGGGGACAACTTTCTATTCCCTCTTTCAGATATTTGGAGGTACAAATCTAAAGCTAATTGGTATTGTGCTGCAGCGTGGGGTCCTCATACTACCTCTGGCTTGTTTTCCTTGTTGGTTGCTCTTTATAAATACTAAGAATATTCTATTACTCTTCCGACAAGACCCAAAAGTGGCCAGGTATAACATTAAATCACTTATGTTTATTTAGTACATATGGTGGCTGGTGACTGCTTTACCAGGTATGATTGTGGCAGGGATCCCCATCCTGGAGATAAATGCATGTCCAAGGTAGTTGGGATACATTAAAGGGAGTATGTCATCAGAAAATAGCCTATTGTTTAAATCACGTTTTTATATAGCAATCATTTTTTTTTCCATGTCACTCTCTATATTTGAAGAGACTCTTAGGTACCCCGACAGTGAAACCCCCCAAAAAGTGTTCACACTTTTTAAACTACACCACCCAGGGAATTTTTAAGAGGTGTAGCGAGCACTTGACTCTACAGGCATTTCATAGAATGTATAACCCTTGGCTGTGAAAATGAAAAATTAAATTTTTTTTTTTTTTACAAGAAAATGGTGTGTTAGGCCCAAACTTTAATTTTCACCGAAGATAACAGGAGAATATTAACCCCCCACAATTTGCTATCCATTTTCTCCTCAATACAGTAGAAGCCCAATTGTGGTCATAAACTGTTATTTGGGGATATGCCAGGGCTCAGAAGAGAAGGAGTGGCATCTGGATTTTCTAACATGGAATTTGTCATGGTTTTTAAGAGCGATAACTTTTTTTTATTTTTTGTTGACTGGGCTGCATGAGGGCTTATTTTTTGCAAGTAAAGCTGTGCTTTTTTGCCACCATTTCGGGGTACATTTGGCTTTCTAATCACTTTTTATTTCATGCTGTTTGGTGTCATTTTTCAATTTTTTTTTTACACCGTTCAATTTATGTGGTAGATCATGGTATAATTTTATAGATCCAGTTGTAACGGACGCAACAATACCAAATATGTCTAGTTTTTTTTTTTTTATTTCTACGTTTTACACTAGAAAAACATTTTTAGAATAAAAATCAAGTTTTTGTGTTGCCATTTTCTTAGAGCCATATTTTTTATATTTTTCTGGCTATGGTCTTGTGTGAACTGTTGTTTTGTGCGGGATGAGGTGACGTTTTTATTGCTACCATTTTGGGGTGCATACAAGTTTTCGATTAATTAATATTATATTTTTGGGAGGTGAGGTGACTAAAAAAGCTGTTTTGGTATAATTTTTATTTATTTATTTTTTTATGTGGTTTATGTGATGGGGTAGATCATGTGATATTTTTGTAGAACCAATTGTTACGGACGCAACAATACCAAATATGTCTATTTTATTTTTTAACACAATAAGAGCATTTTTAGGAATAAAAACGATTAGCGTGCAGCTGCTATCTCTGAATGGACGTTCAGAAATGTCCATTCAGAGACAAATAACCACTTCCCGGAAGTTTTATATGGGTGGACGGGAAGTGGTTAAAGAAGACCTTTCACCACTCCTAACATGGCTGTTTTAATAGCTTCATGCATCCCCCATGTTATAACAATTCTGGAACATCTATTCTTATGTCTGTATGTTGTGCCATTCCTTTACTATTTCTACTAGACGTTATGAATGAATTGCTAGCAGTTTGCAGTAAGGATACAGAGGGGTGGTAACCAGTTGGGGGTGTGTACCTGCACAAACTGACTCTATCCAATCAGTGCTGCCATTTTCAGAATGTGCAGGTACACACCCCCAACTGGTTACCACCCATCTGTACCCTTACTGCAGACTGCTAGCAATTCATTCATAACTTCTAGTAGAAATAATAAAAGAATGGCACAACATAGAGTGATAAGAATAGATGTTCCAGAATTGTTATTACATGGGGAATGCATGAAACTATTAAAATATAGTTTTAATACATATCAGGAGTGGTGAAAGGTCCTCTTTAAATCAAAATCCTAAAATCCTGCAGCTTTCACACTGGGCCTAAATCATGTCAAGACATTGTGTTCTTTGATAGGTGCCACATGGGCCATAGACACAATAGACTGTTGGGGACCTCAATTACTTCTATGGGAAATTTTTCTAGGCATGCTCTGTGACCTGTGGAGAGGTCAGGAGGGACGAGATAAGCTGTGATATCACCTATTGTCATTGATGGGTCCTGTGTTATCTATACAGAGGTGAGATCTGTCATTGTAATTCTGCCTGTGGTGATAATAATAACAACGCATACTGTTACCTGTACAGAACAGGAAATCACGACCCATTATTAGGCCTAGTGGCCAGTATGAGAATTGCAGGATTATATACATTTTATAAAATTATAAATAGTAACATGGAAAAGAAAAAGAAAAACATTCTAAAAAATGTTTAACATAAAAGTGGCATTTAAACAATAGGTCATTTTCTAATGGCACATTCCCTTTAATGAGACATAATGGGAAATATGTATGTGCACAGTTTCTGATCAAACAAGATGGATGTTCTGAACAAAACAAGAATATGGCACATGGCTGCTATCGACATGGTCTGCATCTACTGCACAGTGTGACACTGTCATAGAGATTACCTGTGGTTGGCACTATGAAAAGCTTACTACTGGTAAATGTAAGTTTATACAGCTCCCATTGAGTTCAACCGGCTGTAATCTGAAAGTCCCTAAGATTTCTGTGTACATCTGAATATGTTGGAAAACAGATTTATAAAATTGCGGAGGAGAAATATAAATATTTTAGATGAGAGAGAATTTCTACAACACATTTCACAGTAATTATTATTTGAAAAAAAAAAACCATTTCATGTTTAAGAGATTTCATATTTAATTCTGTTACAGTGTGGCAGTAGAATATGTTTTTATTCCCGCCCTTCCAGTAAGTGCTTTTCTAATAGTACATTCACCCAAAAATGGATATCTTCTTACATATTTCTATCTCTAATTATTTTATGAATACTTATGTTAGTTATATTTGTCTTAGACCTCATTCACACGAGAGTGGAAAAAAAACACCTCATCCATTTGAGCATGTGGAGGAACACACTCCTCAAACCCTCACTCGTCACTGGATGCAGCAGGAGCTGTGCTCCCAGTGTGATGATGCTACATGATTACGCAGGTGGCGCAGGTCCTGCAGCATCCAGTGAGCAGCAAGTGTCCCTGCGTATTCAAGTGGATGAAGTGTTTTGTTTTTTTTTGTCTGCGCTATCTTAGGTGGGGGACTAAAGGGAGCATTTTATAATACTAGAGGTCACAAAAGGGGGCCATTATCTATATTGAGATGTTCAAATGGGCCATTATCTGTATTGGGAGGGCACTATAATGGCCATTATCTATACCGAGGTCACTGCATAAGTTGGGATTTATATATATATATATATATATATATATATATATATATATACAGTACAGACCAAAAGTTTGGAAACACCTTCTCATTCAAAGAGTTTTCTGTATTTTCATGACTATGAAAATTGTAGATTCACACCGAAGGCATCAAAACTATGAATTAACACATGTGGAATTATATACTTAACAAAAAAGTGTGAAACAACTGAAAATATGTCTTATATTCTAGGTTCTTCAAAGTAGCCACCTTTTGCTTTGATTACTGCTTTGCACACTCTTGGCATTCTCTTGATGAGCTTCAAGAGGTAGTCACCTGAAATGGTATTCCAACAGTCTTGAAGGAGTTCCCAGAGATGCTTAGCACTTGTTGGCCCTTTTGCCTTCACTCTGCGGCCCAGCTCACCCCAAACCATCTCGATTTGGTTCAGATCTGGTGACTGTGGAGGCCAGGTCATCTGGCGTAGCACCCCATCACTCTCCTTCTTGGTCAAATAGCCCTTACTCAGCCTGGAGGTGTGTTTGGGGTCATTGTCCTGTTGATAAATAAATGATGGTCCAACTAAACGCAAACCGGATGGAATAGCATGCCGCTGCAAGATGCTGTGGTAGCCATGCTGGTTCAGTATGCCTTCAATTTGGAATAAATCCCCAACAGTGTCACCAGCAAAGCACCCCCACACCATCACACCTCCTCCTCCATGCTTCATGGTGGGAACCAGGCATGTAGAGTCTATCCGTTCACCTTTTCTGCGTCGCACAAAGACACGGTGGTTGGAACCAAAGATCTCAAATTTGGACTCATCAGACCAAAGTACAGATTTCCACTGGTCTAATGTCCATTCCTTCTGTTCTTTAGCCCAAACAAGTCTCTTCTGCTTGTTGCCTGTCCTTAGCAGTGGTTTCCTAGCAGCTATTTTACCATGAAGGCCTGCTGCACACAGTCTCCTCTTAACAGTTGTTGTAGAGATGTGTCTGCTGCTAGAACTTTGTGTGGCATTGACCTGGTCTCTAATCTGAGCTGCTGTTAACCTGCGATTTCTGAGGCTGGTGACTCGGATGAACTTATCCTCTGCAGCAGAGGTGACTCTTGGTCTTCCTTTCCTGGGGCGGTCCTCATGTGAGCCAGTTTCTTTGTAGTGCTTGATGGTTTTTGCGACTGCACTTGGGGACACTTTCAAAGTTTTCCCAATTTTTCGGACTGACTGACCTTCATTTCTTAAAGTAATGATGGCCACTTGTTTTTCTTTACTTAGCTGCTTTTTTCTTGCCATAATACAAATTCTAACAGTCTATTCAGTAGGACTATCAGTTGTATATCCACCTGACTTCTGCGCAACACAACTCATGGTCCCAACCCCATTTATAAGGCAAGAAATCCCACTTATTAAACCTGACAGGGCACACCTGTGAAGTGAAAGCCATTTCAGGTGACTACCTCTTGAAGCTCATCAAGAGAATGCCATGAGTGTGCAAATCAGTAATCAAAGCAAAAGGTGGCTACTTTGAAGAACCTAGAATATAAGACATATTTTCAGTTGTTTCACACTTTTTTGTTAAGTATATAATTCCACATGTCTTAATTCATAGTTTTGATGCCTTCAGTGTGAATCTACAATTTTCATAGTCATGAAAATACAGAAAACTCTTTGAATGAGAAGGTGTGTCCAAACTTTTGGTCTGTACTGTATAGATATATATATATATATATATATATATATATATAATTCATCCATTTATAATGGCTGCTTTTGAAGGTCATTAAAAACTGATGCAAAACAGACCATAAATTACAGACCATTAAAAACAGATAAACAGCCAGAAAATGGATGCACACACTGAAATGGTCATGCGAAACTGACAGTGTATCTGTTCTAAATGGCATTTTTTCCCACTGTCATATGAATGTAACCTTTCTAACATTATTGAGTAACAGAAAGGATTATAAAGATATCTTCGATTTCACTATAGCCAGAAATGACTCTGCCGCAACAGGAGTGCCGTAATGGCGCTCGCACCAGTCTCTGTAGCTGTCCAGCAGTGATGATGCTGCGACCACTCGCATGTGATAAAAGTACTCAGAAGATAAACTTGCCTAAATTTTGTCCATCTGTAAGGATGCAGTCCATCACAATCCCTCTCCAAAAGGAAAAGAGAACCCATAATATCCTTTCCCCAAACATCCAGACCAGCCGGATTTTCTTAGAGTATATTATATGTACACCAATAATTATCGGGGTGATCAGAGACATAACTTGATGTTACAGGACCTTGATATAAAACCTTATATTTGTAATGCTGGTGGCCTATTATATGTTGGACCCTTTATCACCTCTGCATGACCTGTAGTTATGTTCCCAAGAGAAACAGGATGTCAAAAATAGAAAATGATATTATTAAAAAATAACAATTCTATGGCATTTTAAGAATAATAAAATTGCACACATGAAGATTCTGATGCTAAAATCATAATTTAACATAGTTATAGCGTTCTAATAATGAAAACATTTCAGCTACTATAAATCCAAAATAAAGCATAAAAAGGAAAGAAAAAAATGGAAGCCAAATTAAATTTCTAAAAGTGTTCTAGTTTATTTTGTCATTTCAATAACATGTAAAATCTCATTTGAGCCAAGCAAGGGAACAGTATCAGTCTCTGATCACACTTGTGTCATGATGACTCTGTTCTGACAGATGGAATTGCATGGTCTGCTGTGTTATCTACTTAGTAAAAGGATGGAAAGCTGCTCAATGGAAGATATTATAAAACAGATCCATAGTAAATCCTTGAAATAAAATCCGTTGAACTGCTGACCCCCTCCCAAACTATTGGCATGGATAGCTGAAAAGACAGATATTCAGAATGTCATTTTTATCTTTCTACCACAGTGGGTCGGTGTGCTGAAGAACCTAGGAGTCCTTTCTATTATATCTGAGCCTGTGAGTCCTTGGTATACATATGCATACAGTGCACAGACACACTGCAGGCTTAGTACAGGGGGGTCAGTAAGTAGAAAGATAAACATTACATATTCTGAATCTGTCCTTTATCCTAACCAGCCATTACTGTAGTTCCAAGGATGGGGTTTTGTGGTCACAGTCGGATATCCTTTAAAAAAAATGTCCCCCACAATGTCCAGTGTGAACCTTTTTATTCTTCATAGGACATCTTTCCCTGTTATGTATGATATCAGACATCGCATATGTGGTTTTTCCATTCTGTCTTGTATTTTATTTCACAGATTATAAATGTGACAGGATTATCAGTGGCCTTTGGTATGACTGCTGCATGTGATACACTCATGTCCCAGGTATGAAAGATGGGTCATTATTAGAGATGAGCGAGCATGCTCGTCCGAGCTTGGTGCTAGTTCGAGCATTAGGGTACTCGTAACTGCTCGATGCTCGGACGAGTATCTCGCCATGCTCGAGGAAATGGCAACTTCCGCATCGTGCTTTTTTGGCGCCTAAAAACACAGCCAATCACAAGCCAGGAGACTCTGCATACCACCCAGCATCACGTGGGGCCCTTACATGTCGATAGCAGGGGTTGGCTGGCCTGATCAGGTGACCCTGGAATATACTAGTGACTGGCCGCGGTGCTCGTCTCAGATGCCATCTTGATATCGTTAGGGATAGAGCTGCTGCCTTTCAGGGACAGTGTTAGGGCCTGAATTTAGTTCTCAGTTAGGCAGGGATCACCCACAAAGAACCCAACAGCCTTTCTAAGGGCTAGAAGACATTTTATTTTTTTTTTTTTTGTCACTTGGCTGGCTGGCACTAGTAGTGCAGCTATCGCCATATCTAACCCTGTTTTTTTTTTTTTTGTTCTATCTCAGTGATACAAATCCATTGCACACAGCACTGTGGAACCATTCTGTGTGTCACAGTTCAGCACTGACTCACTCCAATCCATATATACTGTCCAGGTGACACTTTCTGTACGTCACACAATACAACCAAGTCATTTGCTACCAATATCATCTACCGCTTGATCCAGAAATTCTCTGTGTGACATTTGTCTGGGTCCACAGACTAAATAGCCCACCGTTAACAGGGTGTCAGTCAGTTCTACCATATTTCCTGCACGTTACGTTCCCAAAAAAACAAAATATAAAAAAAAAAAATTATTATTTCAGTTGTTTTAGCTCAGTGATACAAATCCATTTTACTCAGCTTTGTGTAACCTTTCTGTGTGTCACAGTTCAGCACATTCGCTCCCATCCGTATATACTGTCCAGGTGACACTTTCTGTACGTCACACAATACAACCAAGTCATTTGCTATCAATATCATCTACCGTTTGATCCAGAAAAACTCTCTGTGCGACATTTCTCTGGGTTGCAGACTAAATAGCCACCGTTAACAGGGTGTCAGTCAGTCCTACCATAGTTCCTGCACGTTACTTTCCCAAAAAAACAAAATTGTAAAAAAATATAAAAAAACAAATATAAAAAAAAAATATTTTTTCAGTTGTTATAGCTCAGTGATACAAATCCATTTTACTCAGCTTTGTGTAACCTTTCTGTGTGTCACAGTTCAGCACATTCGCTCCCATCCGTATATACTGTCCAGGTGACACTTTCTGTACGTCACACAATACAACCAAGTCATTTGCTACCAATATCATCTACCGCTTGATCCAGAAAACTCTCTGTGCGACATTTCTCTGGGTCGCAGACTAAATAGCCACCGTTAAAAGGGTGTCAGTCAGTCCTACCATAGTTCCTGCACGTTACGTTCCCAAAAAAAACAAAATTGTAAAAAAAATATAAAAAACAAATATAAAAAAAATATATTTTTTCAGTTGTTTTAGCTCAGTGATACAAATCCATTTTACTCAGCTTTGTGTAACCTTTCTGTGTGTCACAGTTCAGCACATTCGCTCCCATCCGTATATACTGTCCAGGTGACACTTTCTGTACGTCACACAATACAACCAAGTGATTTGCTACCAATATCATCTACCGCTTGATCCAGAAAACTCTCTGTGCGACATTTGTCTGGGTCGCAGACTAAATAGCCACCGTTAACAGGGTGTCAGTCAGTTCTACCATATTTCCTGCACGTCACGTTCCCAAAAAAACAAAATATAAAAAAAAAATTATTTTTTCAGTTGTTTTAGCTCAGTGATACAAATCCATTTTACTCAGCTGCGTGTAACCTTTCTGTGTGTCACAGTTCAGCACATTCGCTCCCATCCGTATATACTGTCCAGGTGACACTTTCTGTACGTCACACAATACAACCAAGTCATTTGCTACCAATATCATCTACAGCTTGATCCAGAAAACTCTCTGTGCGACATTTCTCTGGGTCGCAGACTAAATAGCCACCGTTAACAGGGTGTCAGTCAGTCCTACCATAGTTCCTGCACGTTACGTTCCCAAAAAAACAAAATTGTAAAAAAAATATAAAAAAACAAATATAAAAAAAAATTATTTTTTCAGTTGTTTTAGCTCAGTGATACAAATCCATTTTACTCAGCTGCGTGTAACCTTTCTGTGTGTCACAGTTCAGCACACTCGCTCCAATCCGTATAATCTGTCCAAGTGACACTTTCTGTACGTCACTTAATTCTACCGGACCTAATTTTTTTTTTTATCATACACCTACAGTATATACAAAAAATGTTGAACCCCAGGGCTAAGGGTCGAGGGCGAGGGCGTGGGCATTCAATTACTGCAGGGGGCAGAGGCCGTGGTCCTGGGCAGGGTGAGACAGTACCCGCTGATGAGGGAGCAGGGGAACGCCGCAGAGCTACACTCCCTAGCTTCATGTCTCAACTTACAGGGACACGTGGTAGAGGACTGTTGAAACCACAACAGTGCGAACAGCTGATCTCGTGGATTGCGGACAATGCTTCGAGTAATTTGTCCACCAGTCAGTCTTCCACGCAGTCCACCCACGTTACCCAAGGGAGCACTCCTATGGCTCCTCCACCTCAACCTCCTTCCCCCCAGTCTGCCCCCTCCCAGGAAAATTTGGAATGTGATCCGGCATACTCTCAGGAACTGTTTTCTGGACCCTTCCCAGAGTCACAAACCACTTCTCAGGTTGCTGCTGACCTCGTTCCCGATGCCCAAGTTTTCCAACTGTCGCAGTCTGTGGGTGATGATGATGACAATGTTGAGTTAGTGGAAGAAGTTTGTAAAGAGGTGTCAGACGATGAGGAGACACGGTTGTCAGACAGTGGTGAAGTTGTTGTTAGGGGAGGAATTCCGAGGAGGGAGCAGACTGAGGAATCGGAGGATGATGAGGTGACTGACCCAAGCTGGGTTGATATGCCGAGTGAAGACAGTGCTTCTGAGGCGGAGGCGAGTGCTGCACCAGAACAGGTTGTAAGAGGCAGTGGTGTGGCCAGAGTAGAAGCAGGGCAGAGCTGGTGCATCATCAGCAACTGTTTCACGTAGTGAAGCTCCCGGTGCGAGGCCTAGATGTTCGCAAGTCTGGAGGTTCTTTAAAGAAAGTGAGGATGACCGACGGACTGTGGTGTGCAACCTGCGCCACACCAGGATCAGCAGGGGTGCCACCACTACTAGCCTAACCACCACCAGCATGCGCAGGCATATGAGTGCTAAACACCCCACTCAATGGAACCAAGGCCGTTCACCACCTCCTGCGGGTCACACCACTGCTCCTTCCCCTGTGTCACTCGCTGCCTCTGCTAGTCAACCCCCCGCGTCACTCGCTGCCTCTGCTAGTCAACCCCCTGCCCAGGACCCCGGCACAAGCGCTCCCGCTGGAAAACCACACCTTCGCCTCCACGATCCTCCACAGTGTCCACCAACGTGTCCCAGCACAGCGTTCAGCTGTCTTTACAGCAGACGCTAGAGCGCAAGAGGAAATACAGTTCCACCCACCCACATGCCCAAGCCCTCAACGTCCACATCTCCAAATTGCTT